>QANX01000375.1:146639-286136 GCA_003254975.1 Ochetophila trinervis
TAAAATAAATATATTTTTATTTTATTAAAATAAAAATTATCAATGATATATTATTAGTGACAAATTAAAAATCTTTATAACTAATAGTTTATTTTTAATAAAAATATTTTCAAATGTACCACTAAAAAATGAAAATATATTTATTGTCAAAGTACCACATATATATATATATATACACGTATATAGAGCCCTGCTGAGGCACCCAACCAAAAACATGGACATTTTAACGCGTAACATAATGCTCGGTCAAAAGGGAAGGCTCGGTCACAATTAGGCTAAAATATGAGAGGAAATTAAAAATGGTGCGTTTAGGGTAAAAATGCAAATATTGCACCAGCCAACTTCGCACCAGCCCTTCATGCATACCCCTGTACATCAAACCAGAGGAAATCGGCCTTACTCCGACTTTACTCTGAGCAACTCCGCAGCCGCCGGTCTTACTCCTGGCTTAGTCCGGATTGATTTTCCCGTTCAACTAACTCCTCAGTCGGCAGCGAAGCGAGAAGCCATCGACTCTTTGTGCTTTCAAATTTTGGTTTTTATTATTCTTTGTTATTCAAATTAGGCTACCTAAAGCTTTCTGGGTATGGTTAAATTATAGGGTTTCTTGTTTATTATATGTTTAGAGCGGGAAATGTTTTAGTTCTGCACCAATTTTTACATGTTTGATCTATTAGAAAAGATTTCCACGCTTTAATTTCGTATTTCTATTGTTTTACTTTCGTTCTGTACTTTGGAAAAAATTTGTAATGTTTCTTGTATGGTTGAATCTCATGCTTATCAATTATAAATTGGTTTTTTTTTCTTATGTTTTGGTTAGAATTCTTGGCTGGTGAGATGAGGTTGAGACTCAGGTTTATTTTTTCATTTTGATAACCATGTTTAGGTGCTGAGAACGTAACGTAGCTACTTGCAGTTGATTTTGCAATTCAACAACCCTATCTTATTTTTCATTGGACAGGTTATTTATTTATTTATTTATTATCCATAAAGCTGTTAGTTAATTGTCAAGTTACATACATGTTTTTATCTGTTGCTTCAGCATATAGGATTCTAGAGCGTTGTTGCTGGTTAACTTGCTGCCATTTTATATTGATTTTCATTTTTAAAAGAAAAATAATTAAAAAGAAAATAATAGTTGCTATATGGCCGGGGATGAGGAAAGCAACTTCAGAGTGGACTAGGATGAGGAATCCCTTATTTCCTATAATCAGAATAATTAAATATTTACAAATAGCTTACACTTTCATAACCTTGTTTTCCAAGCTCCTAATCGAGGCAAGAGATAAATTACCTGTTTTTCACTTTAAAATTTGTGTTCCATTTTGCCTTACATCTACAGCGTTGGATTTATTTTTTCTTTTTTAAGGTTTGTCTAAACTAAATTTTGTTGAATTCATCAATGTTTTAGAACTAGAACAGTTGGAAAATGCGGTCTAAGGAGGCTCCTGCTTCCATGGAAGTAGAAGAAAATCATTCTGAACCAAATTCCACATCTGGTTCTTTGCCACCAAAACCAAAGTTTGAGCCTTTGAAGCATCATGAGATGTCTGATGGCCAAATTCAATTCCGGAAAGTCTCTGCTCCTCCTCACCGTCATTCGCCTCTTAAGAAAGCGTGGACGGATATCTATACACCAATATATGAGCAAATGAAAATTGACATTCGAATGAAAGCCGAGCCAGACTAAACCCAGAGTAAGGCCAACTAGCGGCTGCGGAGCTACCCGAGTAAGGCCAATTTCCTTTGGTTTGATGTACAAGGGTTTGCACGAAGCTTTCCTCTGGCTGGTGCGAAGTTGGCTGGTGCGATATTTGCCTTTTTTCCGCATCGTTTTTAATTTCTCCCCAATTTGTACTGGATTTTGACCGAGCCCAACAAATTTTGACTGCAAATCCAAGCAATTTTGACCGACATTAAAACACAGACAGAGTCGTGTTTTCGAGCTCCTTAAAAATCCAGAAATCAGGTCCTTTAGCATAACCGCACATATATATATATATAATATTTTTATAATAAAATATTGCTTAAAATAAAAATAAAAATATGTTATAAAAGATAAATTTAACGTGGCTTGTTAGATTACAATTAATAATTAACATTCGTTTAAAAAATTAATATTAAAACATGTAAATTCCACTTATGGATCAATTGAAAAGAATGCAGCTGATAATTATTATTAAATAATTTATTTTTTTATTAAAATTTTAGTATCAAAAAATTAAATTAAATATTTTTACTTAAAAATTGGCATCCACCAGTGACACGACAAATAACAGAAATCATTTTAGTCAATTTTATTTTGTATTTATTTTTTAGAAACCATTTGGACTTCTTATTTCAATTCAAAAATCCAGATTAAACTCAACTTTATTTTAAAAATAAAATTTCCTTATAGTAGAAGAGATGTAATACTGAAATCCAAACACCCAAATTATTTTAGTTACAGTTCAGGCTGTTACTAAAATTATTTTTAGTGACATCGAAAAAATACAGGCATCCGCATAGTAAGATATTCCTATATAGATTTGTGTATAATAATACTAAATTTACCGTAAACATTGATCAAATGGTAAATAATATAGAAGTTTTTTTTTTCCTTTTTTTTTCGCTGAAAATATATAGAAGATGTTGTGTCAATATTAATTTACCGAATAATATACCAAATAAATTTGGTCATCGTAGCATATATATGCGTGTATTATATAATATTGTAATTCATACCATGTTTTCTTTTGGTAAATCAAATTCAGAGCCAAGTATTTTCTTTTTCCTTTTTTTTTCTTTTTCTGTAGAAATATTCAGAGCCTGTTGATAGTATATCAGACATTATTATTCGCCCTCAACAATATTGCTGAAAAAGTCGCTTCTATTTTCACATGATGCCCTGTGGTTTTGTATGCATCTACTAATATGATACAACTCAGAGCATAAAAACCAAAAAAAAAAAAATTAAAATAAACTACTAAACAAAAATCCCTAGGAAATAGTCAACTTTGTCAAGCATATAATAACTTCCATCTTCACAAGGCAATGGTGTCTGGACGTATATATTAATCAAACACAGAGATTACCCTAAAAAGCATTAAAACTCACTTTACCTACTCCAAACTAGTTTAGAGATATGGATCAAACAACAATTTTTGTTTAAAATCAGTTTGCTGTCTAGTCGATCAAAAGTGCTATTCAGTCACAATTTGTATACTACTACTTTTATTCATTAAGATATTAATATATTATCATAAAATAAAATTTTAAAAAAAAAATCCCTTAAAAGGAAATATGAACTACCAGCACAAGCTTATTCATTACCTTTCGAAATGAAGATCAATTTTCAACTTCTTCAAACTAGGGCCTAACATGGTATTTTCTATCAACAACCAATACTGATTATACTTGCAAGCCTTTCATCATATAACGTTGATCATGCCAAGGAGTTTGAATGTCACATAATCATGTGTATCAATCTAAAGTAAACAAAAACTAAGATACCATTGACTTAAACTAAACTTCACATATTTCACAGCCTGCAGACCTTGTCCTATTGTTTGAATACTACTCAGCTTTGGTCTGGTGGGACAGTTTTTATTTATGACAGTCAATATCATGAAAATAAAAAAATTACCAGGGTCAATAAAGTGTGTGTGAGGGGTTGGTGGGAGGATTAGGGTTGTACTAGTCTGAACAGCAACCCTGCCTCCTGTGTCCTATAACGATGGTAGAGGCCGCTGAAAAGCTAGGCAAAAATATGAGACAACTGCGCAAATATATCTAGCTCAAAAATAATGACATACCTATATATAACTGAAACTGTGTCAATTTACAGGCTATTTGATCTCACCATATAAATGGGGCGAAAAAAGAGGATACTTGTATTACTTGATGGGGTTCCCCCACCAAATCCAAAATTTACCATACCAACATTGTACCTGCATATCTTCATTGAAGATTGAAGAGCAGAAGAGATTAAGAATGCCACTACCAATAATAGGTAATAAACACAACATATAGCAGGCACAAACATATGGAAGCTACTGCTTACCGATTCATACAATTGCAGGTGCCAGTGCAGTTAACTTGTTCCTTCTCTGGCCAATTTTGTTCCACCAAGGACTTCGTTATGACCGAAAGTGTACGGCAACCTTTATACTTTTGAATACAGAATTTGGACTTGTATAAGGGCAGATTTAGATTTCTCTACATCAATCTCCTCATAAATAATCAAGTAGACCAAGAATTGCTCTTGGCACACAAGGTGACATAATCTATTCAGAGTCTGTGTCAATTGATAGATACAATCTCGGCCTTACTGAACGTTTTTGTCGAGGAAACGAGAAAGGACTATCTGATCTTTGTCTACTTGCCTTGTCAGATCTACCATCATTCATACCAAGAAGCAAAGAGGCTGCATAAGATGGAATAATAAGCTCTTCTAATTTTAATACTCCAAAAGGAAAATGAATTGAATCAGTTCTTCTGAATTGCATTTAGAGCATTAGTTAGAACCAGACTTTCCAAGTAAAAAAGATATCAATTCAGGGAACAAAAACAGAAATACTCATCCCAACACCAAAACAATGTCTCAAATAAGAGAATAAACAATGTCCGAAGAGAATCATTCATCTAACGTACCAAGTAAAGCAATCATAATATATTAAGGTAGAGAAGTGTAAAGTTATTTAAAAGAAAATTAAACGAACCAGGATCAGGCAAAGAATCCATGACACCATCTCGAGATGAAACTTGCTGCTTCGTATTCAATCCATTTGGCGCTACTGACTGACCATTACTGCCACTGCCACTGGCACCATCACCAAGCCGAAGAGATATCCAATCCTCAGTACGGACACCACCATTTGACATATCAGCCTGATCTCTAAAGTCAGATTGCATAGATACATCTGAAGGCCTTGTGGGAAGAAATATCTGAAGAGAGGGATCCTCGCCAGCAAATGCCAGGGGATTATCTACTAAGCCATCATTTATATCAGTATCTGAACGCCCAATAGAAGAATTTGGAGCTAGAGCAGCAGACCCCATGGCAGTATCTGGAACCATTGTGTAGCCATTCATGGATGTGGAACAATTGATTGTACCATGTTGCAGTTCATCTAGAGCGTCCGAAACATCTGCATCAGTGCTGAACAATTGGAAACCTGGGCCTGCTTGATTTCCAGGAGGTAAATGCCACAGTGGCATCCCAAATTCATCATCATTGCCATTAAAAAGACCTAAACACGAGCTCCCACCAGTACCAAGAGCAGGATCATCAGCGTATGAATCGGTGATAACAGGTGGTGGCACTGAAAAATTAACCCCACCACTACCTGTTCGATGATTTTTGTACCCAGATCCAGAAGAAATGAAGATGTCATTGTCTTCATCAGAATCACTAAGTACAATAACTTCTGCATCACCTATTGGTACAGAAAGGTTTTGGTCAGCAATTCCATATGCAGAATCGACATTAAGAGAAATAGTTTCCATCTCAACTCCATTGTTGGAGAAATCAAAATTCCCACCACCATCCTGATTTACACTTGGATCTTCATCATCCCTAGCACTTCCGGTTGCACTGCTGCTCATTGGAATAACCTTTTGCTCATGATTTCCAAACTTCTCTGGTAGTATGTTACCGGAAGATGTGTTCATATCTTCAGGTTTGCTAACCTCCCAAAACCCATTCCGGTTCTTCCTGATTCCAAGTTTCAAGCCAGTATGACCTTCTGAAACACCTTCCTGTTTGACCTGCTTCAACAACTCTGTCGCTTTCGGTTTTTCATCTCCATCGTTAGAGACACAAAGTGTACCATCTGGAAAGTGCCATTGACCAACAGCTCCAAGCTCCCTCCGTTCAATTTCACTTTTAGCCTTGACTCGCCAAGAACCATCAGGCTTCACCTCAATCTCTGTCACATCCTCTCCACAATACCTCATCTGTACCAACCCAAACAATCATAATAATAAAAACTAACTAAATAACAATACAAATCAAAACGAGAACAAGAACTCCTTTTCATGATAAGGAAGTAATTTTAATATACAGACAAGGAATTACCATTGAGGTAATGCGGTTGAAATACGGGTCAATAATGACATTCTCCAAGGCATAGTTCTTGAGACAAATAGGGCATTGCCACTTCAGAGACAAAAGCAAAGCATGCTCAAGCATACAAAACATGGTACATAAGGACAAAATTAAACAAAATTTAGTATTTTATTAAAGCTTACCTTTCTTGAGCGTTGATTCATTTCCACAAAAATTTCAAGATCAAAACAGCCCATGTGAGCACAAGGTTTGAACCTTCCAGATACCTTCATTCTTGAACCGCTCATCTATAGATTAATGCACATGTAACACATCAAAATGAATTCCACAACAAATAGCACTTTGTATATGAACCAAGACAAATATGCCAAATAAACAAAATCTTTCAGCCACTTGTAGTTTGCTATACTACAGAAGACATGTGCACTATACAAATCACTATATCTGCAGTGTAAAGTTTAAATAACAAAATACATTTCAATGTTCCAAAATAAAACCCAAAGTATTGCTTTTATCAAAAGTTGTCAATAATAAGCATAGCTAAACTTACTGGACAACGTAAATTGACAACAAAAGAATCAGCAACAACTTCCAAGTCACTGTCACTATCAGCATTGTCAGTTGTTGTGCCACCACCGACGCAACGACAAACACGAGCAAGAGCATCTTCAAAACGCTCACCATCAGTCTCCTTAGGAATCAAGCCAAGTATCTAAACAACAAAGATATATGAAATTTATATTGTGACATACTACACTCAGCAAAATAGAGATTACCACAAAAAGATGAATTAAACATTTTTAACAACTAATCCAAACATATATCAATACATACGGAAACATAAAAATTTCAGCTAATCTGCCAGTTATGCAGAATGTATTTTAAATGGAAAAATGTGGATTTAATGCTACTACCAATGCAGGCAAAGGTAATCACATGGTCACCTAGGCTCCTATGTGTGAGCCCAGAAAATGTCTAAGAAGCTTATATGATTGTTGTAGACAAGAGGAAGCAGCCTGAAAAAGCCTACTAAAGGAAAAGAAATCTGATTCTAAAGCCCAAACTTTGATTTGACATGACTTAGTTTAAATTGGGCTTAAAGCTTACTTGCAATCTCTTATGATCCAGGTGGTGTTTATTTTGGGCCTAATAATAATACGTACAGAAGCCCAGAAATATTCAGCCATCAGCCTTAATTTATCCACTAAACTTGGTAATTGATTAATGTTTATTATTTTGCATGGACCATATTTATTGTGGCATCACACATTGGCTGGTGAGCTAATATATATAGGTTCATTAGTTATTGATTCATGTTCATGTATCTTGAAGTTCAGGCATCTCTTAGGTCCATGTACTAATCTATTACGTGTCTTTTCAATTTTGAAGCTCATGTACTAAATAAAAAGAGTAATACTGAAATGGATGATATAGTGAAAATTTCAAGCAAAGAAAGCCCACTGCTTTCATGTTTTTATGTGATTCATGCCTAACCTATGTGCATTGTCAAATTCCTAAAACTGTGCTAGTATGATGCTACTAACCTATCGATGATCTCCTTCACTCCCTTCTGTCCTACATCCATGTTAGGCAGGGCTCCTAAAATAACAACAGCCTTACAATAATTGTTCTTTTGTACTTTAAATGCTCTAGCCGTGTAAAGAAATTTGTTCCTGTGTGAATAAAATACAATTTCAATTTTGAATTACAATCAGATTCAGAGTTCCAAGGAGACTTCCTTTAAATTATTATTATTACCCAAACTAGTTTTCTTAATAATTTTTTCTTTTTTAAATCTGGTGCAATCTTCATTAAACTTTACTTTACAAACTTAAATTTTCCATACTGTACTAAAACTTTTGTTCTATGCTTTCATTCTGACAAAAATTCCTCTGCTGAGAATTTTTTAGGTTTTTCTCCATTATTTAAATACCTTTTTCCAACTTCTAGTTTTCTTTTTATTACAAGAATAATGATATAACACTCAGAATTCTGCACCAACATATGACCAAATGAAGTGCTGAGTCAACAGCAAAATTGCCCCATTACATCACACAATAAAAAGAATCCTCCACACAACAACCTTCATAGAACTTGATAAAATTTATTTTATGGTAATAAAAAGAAAACTAGAATTTGTGCAAGAAAAGGCAATAGCCAGTTTGCATTATTCAGAGCTACCTGTTGAACAGTACGGCGCTTCACAATACGAACCCCTAAACAGAAAATGCGAGCATCACATCCAGTTAAGGAGATCTTATTAAATCCATCTTTTGTATATGCTGTGATCTGACAAAATAGAAGGCAGTAAACTAAGAAATTAAAAGAAATAATGCAATTGTGAGTAATTAGAACAATTGCAGCATCCACAAGAATACACATCCATGCAAAAACAAATTTCATAGAAATGGTAGGCATATGAAATTAGGAAAGAGATGAAAGGGAAAGAAAATGCTGTGTTTATATCTGGAAGATTCTCACAATTGGACCATCATCACGACCATTAGACCCAAGAAGTTGAGAGCCTGGTCTATTAATTGCACGTACAGGCATACCTGTAGGTCAAAAATAAAATAAAGAAAGTGGAAGTAAGTTATTACAACAGAACCAAAAGTTACGATTACAGCACACAAAAATTGGACCTATGGATATTCATAATTTTAAATAAGTGCCAACTTCCCTCTTCTTTCCTCCTCTTCTTCCTTTTAAATTTATTTATTTAATAAAGTTACAAAATTAAATCAGTGGAAGCAGCAAACATCAATTACATACCATTGACCTGTAAATCCGCATATTGTGGCCACTGCATCCTGAATGAAACTTTGTCGTTCAGAAGCATGCACCAAGCCTGCTCAATAATGCCAACCACCAATCAATACATCTATAACTAAATACTAAACGGAAGGATATGCATCCATGAATCTCAAAGACAAAAAAACCACCTGAACATCATACTCCTGTTTTGATAATAAATCCTTGTCTGCCCTTGTGAGTTGAAATGTTTTCTCCACACTCTGAACTGGATTTGCACTGCACCATTTGGACAAGAAAAGGTTCAAGCCAAAAACTAGAAAGATCAATTTTAGATATATAAATAAATAAATAAATATATATATAAGAAAAGATAGATACAAGCACTACAAGATAACCCACTTGTCTATTTTAAATGCTGTGCGTGTATCTCCATCAGTTCATTAAGTTCATAATCTGATATAAACTTAATAAATAAAATAAATATAACGAATTAAAATATTAGGTAGTTACAGTCCTTATATAAAATGAAATGCAGATAATCTTTGGATGGCAGGATACATTTAGCAGAATAAAAATAAATTTACAAAAATTAACATAGAACTACCAAACAATGAATATACAAAAATGTCTACTATTTGACATTTACATTTCTATTTATATAGTGTGATCAAATACTCTTAAATTTCTAAAACACAAAAATAACTAAAATTCAGTTTTTACTTCAAATCGTCAACAATTAAAAACCTTCGTAAAAATAAAAAATGAAAAAGAGAGAAAATGCTTTATAATTCAGCAATAGTCGAATAATAAATTCAATAAACTTACCCATCAGTTGGAATATTCGTAGTGGCTAACTTAACAGGAAACAAAGGCTGTGCTACTGTTGCCCAAAAACTGTACAAAAGGAATGCAAAAAGTTAAGCCATAAACGAAATAGAGTACAGCATTAAAGTGGCACATAAGCATCTATTTATAGCTGTTTAACTAAGAAATCCCTAGAACATCAAACAACCCTTGCATCAAATGACTATAAGAATGGCTTAACTGGACTGGAACCTATCACACAAATAATTTATTCTATTAACAAATAAATGTCCACTTCATATACCATAATATCACACAATAATTGTTTTATGCAACATAAATCTTGTACAAACTTGCAATATTTGAAACAAATAACTTCAATTCCTAAAGTAACCCTAGACAAAGCAGTCCTATTTCATTTGTCTTTAGAATTTCAACTATTTTTAAAACATGAAAAAAACATAATCATCCATGACCAGAAGAAGAAAATTTTCCTTGGGCCAAAGAAACCTCAAAACTATTGTTTCTAAATCAATATATGGATTTCTTAATATGGTTATTAGGGTCAGATAAGAAAACCCCCATTAGAGATTATACAAAACAAAGTACCTTCATTAGAGAGAATAACATAATAATAAGTGAACGATGATATCACTAGTTAAGCTATTGTCATATATACATGACAGAAAACACACTCATGCAAAAATACAGTGATAAGGTTTCAACTAAACATTTAAACAGTAGATTGCTAATTAAAACACTTGAGATAATAAGAAATCAGTTGGGAAACTAAAATGATCAATAGGAGTAAGGAAATATGAAATTAATAATTACCATAACCCAACAGGAAACACAGAGAAACAGAAAGAATAGCGATGATACAGAACATCAGAACATGTACCATCCAGGATGCACCAAATCAAAACTAACTGAAAAATAAAACTTGTATCATGCAGCTATATACAATTTTTATAATAAGAAAATTTGAGGACATACGGGTCAGCCCGACTGAGTCGGCAAATTTCACAATAAAATACGTCAGGAACCAGTGGATTGCCTTCCATAGGTTTCTCTGGAATTATGACACAACCAATGTGCTGCCACACATGGCATCTTGAATCCTCGCACTGCCATTTATCAGAACCACCACAAAGTAATAAGCACAGCCAGCACAGGTAACAAAAATATGTTATGCACATGCAAGAGACACAAGACAAAAGGAAAACTCTAAAAGTACTGCATATTATTGTAAATCATCAACCTAGGCCAGGAAATGAACATGGACAGTGCGATAGTTACATTGCATTTAATTGGAGTTGCATAACTAAGAGATATAGGAAGTTGATTAAGCACCTAATCCTCTGCTCAATGGCTACTTGGTTATAGGCATCTAGTAAGCAATATTTTCATCATTTGAGGTTCTTTAATTTTTTTTCCCCCTTTGACAAGTATTGTTGTTTGGGGTTCATTGGGAGTATGTCTGAGACAATCCAGATGATGTTTATATATGATTTTACTCATACTTTTTATTTTGTGGGGGGGAGAAGTTCTTCCTTACCATAAATAACTAATCCATTTGGCTGAAGGTATACATACATTGAGGAAATAAAACATAATACTCAGACATGTACCTTGATCATTGACTCTGTTTCCAATGAACTCCCACAAAGACAGCGAACCTTTGTATCTGACAGAAAGGGGTCATCAATTTCACCTTTAATTTTCACATTACTGCTATCTGAAACACACTGCCCCTTTGATGCTAAATCAGTAGCCCCAGACACCTGCATTTTTCTGTGAAAGAAAAATTTTATTCAGGACACACGCAAGTTTTTTAGAATAACAAAGGAGGGGTGGAAAAGAGGGTTGAAAGAAGGGGAAGAAGAGGCAGCCTGACAATTGAATAATCAAGAGCATCATAAAGAACTAAACTACACTTAAATTGAAGAAAGCTATAATACAAACATGGAGCAAATTATTAAAAATAAAATAAATAAAGAACTAAATGGACTATACTACAATGGTTTTACGAATCAAATCACAACAAGATAGATTATATACGAACACAAACCTATAAGTGTCATCTACTAATTTTGCAACCTGTTCCTTTCCAACAGCATTCTTCTTTGCCCACATTTTAGAAACTGTTAAAAAAAATGAAAATTATGTTGGTAGTAATTCTCAAGAAATCCATAAAACCTAAATTGCATCCACAGATCACAACAACAGGACATCTTGAGGCAGACTATTGATTATAATCGAAAAGAAACACAATCCAAACATATATATTGTCATTGCAAAAGGCAATACACAATCACCTCTTTCTGAGGCCCATCCAAAGAATAATGAAAGAAATGAAAAAAAAAAAAGCAAAAAAAAAGAAAAACAGTACTAGTTGCCAAGTTGGACACTTATCCCCTTCAAACCTTCAAGGATTCAACAGAGTTAGAAAATATGCAGGATATATACATTCCTAAAAAAGAATAAAATAAAAATACGAAAAAAAAAAATGCTCAGTCCCATCTCTCCAAAGAAACAAGTGGATAAGTTCAAGTCAACTGAATATGGGGAAAACAATTTTACAACCAATAGTTAGCCTTTCATTTTGCTTATGAGGGTTTGCAAATGAACACCTCCAATGTTTTCTCCCAAATATAATATCTCATCTCCAATTTAAAAAAGAGATAGAGAGGAGAAGAAGAACGAAGTTCTATTTCTTGAAAATCCAACACAACAGGATAGAGAGTCCAAGTTTTTGAATCAGCAGTAGCCTTTTCAAATGAAAGAAAAAAAGAAGCAAGTGGTAGAAAATTTAAACATTACAAATCTTGGAGCAGAATAAACTAATGTAGCATGATAAATACAGAAAATATATTACTGATCTACAATATCAATTTACATCCCTAGAACATTCAATGTCCAAGGCTTCAATTGGTTTAATAGGACACCTACTCGAGTGCATAACATAACTCTGATTTAAAAAGACTTAAAGTGGAAAACAAGAAGTTCCTATCATATGCATTCCCATAGTGCAAATCCCTTGAATCATAAAAGTAGAAGAAAGAATAAACAACCAACAATATAAATGACAGAAACAACAGATCTAAGAAGGTAAAGAAGGAATAAAACCGTATACCTTGTTCATCAGAAAGAATAGCTAATATTCGATCAACAAGATCCTGCAGAACCGATAAAGACAAATCAAGCACAATCTTCTTTAAGGCTTATTCAAAAACCTACCAAGATGACTGAGAAATCATTGAAATAAGGAGCTCTTTATTATATGGTGAATGGCCAGATTGGAGCTTGAAATCATAAGTTACAACCGCAAACATACAAAAATAACTTACCACCTTAGAAGTCCCTATCATCGTAAGACAGCTATAAAGAATGACAAAAATATATGTATAAAAATCAAAAAATTTGATCTCAGCTGTAAAATCCAAGCTTGATTTGGTGGCCCAAAAGGCCGATATTTTCTTTTCTCCAGCTGGGAGAGAGACAGTGTTCCCAAAAATGGATGACTTCTTAATCAAGGCCAATATAAGTACAGCATTTACAAAACTGAAAATCTAAGAAGAAAATATATGACAGAACTCTGGAAACTAACGAAAAATACATCTTCTGAACAAAAATAAGTACAAGCATCTATGACACTTTTTGGGAAGCCAAATTGAGACCTTTCTAAAGGGGCATCTCACCTGCTTCTTCCCCTGCTTTGAAAGACCTAATTGAGTAAGAACATCCTTAAGCTCTTTTATTCTAAAATATGCCAACTGTTCCTGCAAGAGAAAAAAAAAAAACGTACTTTTGTATATAATGTAACAAGCAGAAAAAAAACCTACAATTACTTATCGGGAAAAAAAAAATAGGAGCAAACAAATTTACAAAACAGCAATTATGAAAACAGATGAATTTAGCCAACAAATTTGTATCTAAGTAAATAGCTTAATCACTATTCACTACATCTCTAAATTACTTTGTTTCTTTTCCACATGGAGAAGAATTTGATTGTGATTCTGAAAGAAATAGCGCATGAAAAAGTTAGGTATCATTAGAATTCTGCATACTGGTTCCTAAATTTGTAAGTACAAATTACAAATTTAGAAGTAAAGAAAGAGAGTGAAAGAGGAAACAGGTGAAGAACCGATTGATGTCATATAGTCTCATTTAGCATAGTGAACTAGAAAGAGTTAAATCTTCCCTACTAAGAACATAGCTATTAATGCTCACTTTTCTTGAGACAAGAACAAGAGGTAGATAGATACAAAATGAAAATAGAAATATATTATAAAGCTGCATTTATTCAAGACAATACGGTTACATAAAATGAATTTCAAAATCCATGGAAATTAACACTTGAACATAACTTAAAGTTGTTAGGGACACATTTGTATCAAAAAGAGACAGAACAAAAGGGAGTGCAGCAATGCAATTTTTATCTTATACACTTAATTCGCCGAAAAGACAACATCCCCACAAAAATATGGGATATGGATCAAGGCAAGAAATATTCATGTAATTTTTATTTTCCAATTTATTAAGCGTAAATGAAGTCAAATATGTAGTGCAGAAGATGCATCAATTATTAACAACAAAAACAACAACCAAACTATAATACTGAATTCAGGTACATTCTACCATATATTCAATATTGTAACACGAAATCCATAATGGCAATTGACAATATTGCAAACCGAAAAGTGAATGTCAAAGAAAAAAAAAAGGCAAATTCACAAGTTGAACCAACAGAAACAGGTCCAGTCACTAACCAGAAGTTCATCTTATAATATAGCCACAAATTTATCAACTACAATTGCACTGCTTTTCTCCCGCTAAGAATTATATGTACCAACATCCAATGTATAAATTTACACAAGAAAACGACCTAAATAAACTTTGACAACTAGAATACCGATCGGCACAGAAATGAAATATAAATATATTAAACACAACAAACTACGAATAAAGCGACTAATACCTTGCAATTAGCTACCAAATCCATAATTTTAACCAAAAATTAATCCCAAATAGTTCAGATTCTGCTGCTGGAACAATAATTTAATCAACGAACAAACCAATGAAACCAACGCATAGCCTCTCCAAACAGGGATCGATCTAATCAAAATAGTGAAACAAAACAAAGAACATGGATCAAAATTTTTAAAAATAATAAATAATAAATCCAAATAAATACTCATCCAAATGGAAGCCCTAATTCAAAACCGACAATCGTATACACCTAAACCCTAAATTAAGAAGAAGAAAAACTCCCGGAGATTTCCATTTAGCGGTAGCTTACGTGCGTGAAGGAATTGGAGAGACGGTGTGGAGGAATAGGGTTTGTGTTTGGGTTTGGCTCTCACGCCGACTTCCTACTCTCTTCCCTGTTCTCACGCTTTTGCGTTTCTTTTTGACCAAAGACCAACCGGAACCAATCCGCCTCCCAGTTACAAAGTTCGGACCTATCGCCGAGTATCCAATCGGGTTTTTTGACGGGGGACATGTCCGGGTTTGGTTTCGGTGCGCTCACGTGTAAGTTGTATGCCACGCCCGCACCTTTTTTGCTTCTTTTCGCGTGCGAGTTTGTACTTTGTATTTTGCGAATGTGGATAATACAAACTTTTTGCGTCATTTTGATCTTGCCACGTAATTGATCTAATGTATTTTTAAAATAAATGTATTTTTGAAAGTACAGGCATAGAATGTCAATGAATAATATTTTTTAAATTTTTTTTAAAATCAATGAGTAATGTATTTTTTTATGGGTAAATTACATTTGGGGTACCTGAATTATAGCGTGTTTTACATTTAGGTATCCGAATTTTTTTTGTTGCAAACAGATACCCGAACTAACCATTGTGTAGCACGTTAGTACTTTTTGGGCTTTCTGTCCATTTTTCCCCGTTAAAAGCACGTGCATCACGCATGGGGAGAAAATCCAGGGGCAGACCGCGTCTTTTCCTCTCCCTATCCAGTCTTCTTTCGACAGTCACGTCCCACAAATTTTTCCTAATTTTTGCTTAAATTTTTGCCCTAATGTCCGTTCGAATTCCAAATTGAGTCATACTCTTTTTGAAATCTCTCAAAACTCAATCTCCTGAACTAGGGTTCCTATTCCTCTCATCGTTATTGGTCGGCAAACTGGTAGGAAGAGGGCAATCAGAAAATGTCGTCGGCGAGTTTCATCGATTTGGAGGATGATGATGCGCCAACTTACCGTAAGTGCTATGTACTTCATTTCTGTTTAGGGTAATGTAGGTTAGGTTTATTTTATTGTTTGTTTTTGGAAAAAAAAAATTGGGTTTGTACTTCGTTAAAGGATTGGGTTTGTAAAAGAATTTGTCGTTTTTATGTGAGAAATTTATATCCGTGTGGGGTTGTACTTCATTTATGTTTTTTTTCGAAATGAATGATGTCGTGGGTCCAAAAAAACTTGAATGGCTTTGATTTCCATTTTGAAGAACATGGTTTGTGTGTGTAATTTGTATCAGTGTGGGGTTGGAGTTTGAAAAGGGAATATAATTTTGAAAGGGTTGTCTGTTGTGCTTTCATTTTACTGTATCTGTGTGGGGTTGGGTTAGAAAGCATGTCTGTTGTGTGTCCAATGTGTGTCAATGTGCATTGATATTGTTGTGATTGATGATGTTTTGGTTATCAGTGGTCCCTACTCGGTGG
Source organism: Ochetophila trinervis (assembly GCA_003254975.1). NCBI lineage: Eukaryota > Viridiplantae > Streptophyta > Magnoliopsida > Rosales > Rhamnaceae > Ochetophila > Ochetophila trinervis. The sequence goes on from QANX01000375.1 coordinate 162,925, forward strand.
TTGTTGTATTAAAGCACATTGAGTGTATATTATATAGGTAATGTTGACTATTAAAGTATATTTCAGAAATAATGATGATAAAAAAAAAGTATTTAAAATTGGTGGTTTAGGGTTTTTGAAAGTATTGCTTTTTTTTTTTTTTTTTGAAATTGGTGGTTAATGTTGTTTCACCAAACAATTCTAGGCAAAAAAAATTTAGAGAAAAATTTTCTTTCAAGCATTTCATTAAACATTTATTTTTATGTACTACTTAGTTATTTTATTAAACATTTGATTTAAGTATATAGGCTGGAAACTAGGACCTAGAGGCTAAACATCGCCTTGCGTTGTTTCTCTCAACTCTGGTAATACAACGCCACGTACTTAATTCAAACTTGTTTGAATTTAATTATAGTTTTATTACTCAATTTCATTTTTGTATGGACGTGCATGTTGACTTATTGTGTTTAACTGAAGTTGACATAGTTGTTTATTAGTGAAGTTGACATGGTTTGAATTTAATGCACTGTGTGAATATAATTTTCAGCACCTGGCTCTAGGATGTTTACCATAAAGGTGCACCATCAAGGGTATTTTGAGAAACTAGGTGATAAGAGTGTTTACAAGGGGGTAAGGTAGACTATGTAAACCACTGTGACCCAGATAAAAATGGGGTATTATGCTTTGCAGAAAATAGGCATGGAGTTCGAGTATGGAGAAAGCACTAATAGTTTTTATAGACTTCCTAAGAAGGGTTTAGCAAATGACGGATTGATGTACATTTCTGGGGATGAAGATGTTATAAGGATGAGCACTAACCTTCACCCAAACAACATTGTCAAGCTGTATATTACAAAGTTTATTCCTCCTCAGCCTTTAGCCACTATACCATCACCACAATCTACACAGTCAGTGAAAAGAAAGGCAAAAAGAAAGCAAAGCAACACTCCAGGCCCATCCCATAGGCAAAAAACCCAAGAACACACCCCAGCCCCAGGTTCTTTCTCAGCCCCTACTGCTAACCCAATTTGAGTGGGAATCCCAGGTCCAACACCACACCCCAAGCCCATCTCAGCCCCCAGCCTCACCCGAAGCCCACACCCCAGCCTCACCCCACCACCCATTCCAGGCCTAGACCCCTAACCCTGACCCATCTAAGGCCCACATTCCAGACCCATCTCAACCTCCAGTCTCAACCCACACCCCAGTCCCAAGCCTACACTCCAACCTCAGCCCACATTCCTGGCCCATCCCAGGCCCAGACCCCTGACCCTGACCCATCTAAGGCCCACATTCCAAACCCATCTCAACCCCCAGCCTCATCCCAGCCCCAAACCCACACTCCAGCCTCACCCCACATTCCTGGCCCATCCCAAGTCCAGACCCCTGACCCATCTGAGGCCCAGACCCTGGATGGGTCAAAACCCTCACCCCCATCCTCAAATGTAGAAACAATCAGTGATGATAGTGAGGACCCTAACTTCTGCCAATCTGATTATGATCAAGATGAGGATGACATGGCTTTTGATGGGAATGTTGACTTCAATGTGGAATGGAGTGGGCTGAATATGCAGCAGCCATGGGGAGAATATGAAGAGGATGATATAGGGGAGAATGAACCTAATTTGGCGGATGAGGTTTTGCAAGATTGGACGAGTACAGACAGTGATGATGATGATAGCAGGGTTAGACGTAGACGTGCATCTGAATTTAATGTAGCAACTGATTTAGCAGTCCCTCATTTTAGACTAGGAATGGTGTTTGTTAATGTTGATGTTGATGTTGTTACAAAAGTTATAGTTGCTTACGGGATAAAGCAACAAAAGGTTATCAAATCATTAGCAATGACAAAAGGAGGGTTAGAGCCAGATGCCAAGGTAAAGGTGATGGAAGTAGAGAAAACCTTCATCACTCTCTCGGCAAGTTGTGTATTCATTATTTCAAAGGTTTTAATATCTGAGCATACTATAGAAAACTTATGTGACTCACTATCGGAACACATCCGAGACTATCCTTCAAATGTAAAATAGTATCCACAATTGAGGCGTACCCTCGGAAAACATCCGATACTACTATTCAGATATAAAATAGTGTCCACAGGCTCTCCCTTGAAAAACATCTGAGAATACCTTTCGGATATAAAATAGTATTCACAGTTAGCCCCCCACTCTGTGAAGTGATGCATCAGTTCATTGAGTTATTTATGTTCAAAATCAAATATGTATATCTCTTACTTCGGAAAAAAAGATCAATTTGAATCATCAGCCAAATTAAAGATCTCAGCCTCAAATTAATCCTAACGCCTAAAGCCTTTGTCGAAACGAGTCTCCATTCTGAAGAAGAATTAATTCCAATAGGAATTCCCATTTCCACTAAACTTCTAGTTTCAAAAATTGATTTCCTTAAATTTTGTGCCTTAAAGTGCTTCGGACCAAATCATGATTGTTGGACTCATTTATGGCTGAATCTTCCTTCAGAACTCGTCGAAGCCATGGAGAATAAAGCTATTGCTCCAGCCAAACTTAGTGCCAAAGAGTCTTGGAAAAAACTGGAAAAGTTGAGGGCCAGGAAAGAAACGAGAAGAAAAACATATGAGGCTGCTCAAGGCTAAATTCGAAGCGATTACCCAGAAACCACAGAATGTGATCCTTATTGACAAAGGTAAATCTCTTAAAGTGAGGCCCGAGTAACAGATCGAAACCTTTAGAGAAGTTGAGATGCTAAGGTCCGAAAAAGTTGAATTTGCTGCCGAGAAAACTTCTATTATGTAGAAAATCAAAGAATTGGTTAAGTATGCCTGTAAACTGAACAAATCTCTTTAAGAGACTCGTGACGCCATTCATAACACCCGAAGCATAGTCATCGACCATGATGCCAACCTAAAGGAATCAATTGAGGTCATTGCTGGGTTTGAGTCCCAGAAACACGCATGGGAAAAAGAAAAGAAGAACTGGCTCGGACAACTCAACACCTTTAAGGCTAAACTGGAGAAGGTTGTCACTAAGGGAGAGCAATGTGAAAAGTTCAAAGAGCTCATTCAGAAACAAAAATTGAAGTGCCAAAAGTTGATTGATAGAAACTCTTGGGTTTACACAGCTCAAATGTACCACGATACTAAGGTAAAGCAATTTACCACTGGCACTCAACTTTCTGAGCATAGTGACAATGAGAGGTGATCATTCCAAAGACTACGAAGTGTGTAGTCAACTTCAAGTTGATACTTCAACTCAACCTGCATTCCTTGGAAATGATCCTCCTCTTGCGGAGAAGAGCCCTTCAGAAAAAGAAACTTATCTTGAGTTAATTCGACAGTTAGAATTTGAACTCAAAGTTGACATGATAGCTAGGGTCAGAAATTTCTTATTAGAACCCATGAAGTGGGGCGAAAATTTTCAAAATGGACCCAATAGTTAAGGTTGTAAATTTTCTATTAGAGCCCATGAAGTGGACAAGACTTTCATTCAAGTCGTCAGTCTGAAAATGAACTATTAGCCTTTAAAATTGAGAGTAACTCCATTGTTATAGAAGATTGATATGCTAGAACCTACATATCATGCAAAAATATAGACACAATATTAACATATATATAGAATTATAATTGTTCATGCATAAATATATGCATGTGAAATATAAAAAATAAGATATGGGATGCACCAACGTAGATATTTAAATTTTGTCCAGCATTTAAAAATACATATAAGTAATAAAGTTTTTAAAATATGTCAAATAATCCAAATTTTCAATTCTAATAGTTAACTTGTAAGATGTGAGATGAAGGCTAGTGTGATTCGTATGGTCTCTAAACTCTTAATCTGTTCCTCTTGATTTGTAGAAGTCGTTGATCCAATTACGGGAGTTGGTGTTACATTGGGATTCGACATTGAATTACAATCACCAGATAAATTCTTGAGTTTCAATATCAAGAATGTAACATCCCGTTTTTCAAAAATATTAAAATATTCAAATTTGGTCAAGTTTGACCATAAGTGGGACCAGAGTTGACTTTTATTGTTGACAAGTTTAAGCTTTGAACTTAGTATCGTAGCGTAGAGCTCGTCGATACGAGTTCGTAGACTAGTAGTAAGTTTGATTCCGAGTTACGGTTTAAGAGTTGTGGCCAAATGAAATTCAAGGGCATTTTGGTCTTTTACTAAATAAGTTCATTTAATCAAAAATTTCGGCTCTCCTCTCCCACGGGCACGACCTTTCCCCTTCTCCCTGCCCGGCACCAGCTCTCCCTCTCTCGTTACTGTGCCGCCGGACTTTCCAACGGAAATTTCTCCGTTTTCCGACGACGGCGAGCCGGCATCACACCCGGAAAAGGAAGCCCTCCGTCTTCTCTTCCCTCTCCTCTTTTCCCCGACCAGATCCGTGCCCATACCGTACCCACGCGGCCAAAGCTCCTCGCCGGAAATCCGACTACATCCGGCGACGGCGAGCTCGTCCACCACCCGGGAAAGAAAGCCCACGATCTCAGCTTCCCAACCCGACCGGTAGCAGCCCGTGGAACCCCCTGTATCGCCGGAAAAAGGGAGAAAACCGGTGGCCTCCATTTTCGCCGATCGCCGGTTTCCGGCGAGATTCCGGCGATGGGTTACCCCTTTTCCTCCTATTTTGGACCCTCTGAGTCCGAATCCGGCCTCCTTTCGTCCCGAATCCCGTTCGTTTGAGCGGTGCGAAGAGGGCGTGTTCGGCCGAGACTTTCCGAGCATTTTCCGGCCGACACCGGCGTCAATTGGCCAAGATAAGTTGATTTTTGGCTTACCCATTCCTCAAGCTTTATTTTGATATATAATTTGCAGATTATTGATAAGTATGTGAAATTCTGCTTCAATTGAGCTAGATTTGGGTTAATTGTGAATTTAATATCCCAATGGTGATATTGTGGTGTTATTTATGCTTCTGTTATGAGTTGTATTGAATCAATTAATAGATCATTTGGATCTAAGAAAATATATACTCAAAGTTTCATTAGGAACTTGTAGGCTTGTTTGGTTAGTAATAAATTACTAACTTGTGTTTAGTTTGAGACTGAGATTCTTGCTTTCCTTTTATGATCATAATTGTGTATATGGTTTAATGAATTTAGTGATTCCATATTTGGAATTTCTATAATTATATATATATATATATATATATATTTAGTATTTGAGATTAAGTATGCATTTGATGTGTTGAATAATACTAAGTTGAGAATATATTAGTTGTATTAGTATGAATACAAGAATAGAAATTGGCTTGGAAATGAGATTGTGATTGTAATTGGATTCCATATTTATTTGGAATAAATATGGAATTGATGGTATTGGAATGATTATGTTTTGTTGATGAAATGATATGGATTATTTGATTTTGGATTTCTGTGAAAGTGATCTATTCTTGAGATTGTGCTTGGTTGCCGATGAGAGGTAACTTGAATTGTGATGTGTATTTTGGGTAAGATGAATTGCTTTGTGGATTTCATATTATTGATTGTGTTGAAATTAGTTAAAATTGTAAATTGGTTGTATAAAAATAATTGTAAACTGAGTCGGTGAATACTTTTATTGAATTGTTGTGTTTGGGAATAATTTTACTTGATGAGCATATACATTATATGTTATTGTGTATTAATCATTATAAATTGTGTTTGTGCGAATTGTAAATGAATTGTCTGTGATATTAATTTGGTTAGTGGATGATGTGTGGCATTTATACTTTTATGTGGTAATTTATTTACTGTGTATTTTTCTTTGGATTAAATGCTGAATGGGTTTGATTGTAGCATATTTGTGTAAATATGCTTTCGGAACTACAGGTAGCTTGATCCCTTGTTGAAAGGGTATGTAGGCAGCTCAGTTTTAAACTGAGTGCAGCTACACCGTACTTAAACAATATATTTGTTTAAGTGTTGAGTTGCGTACTGTTTGGTGATCTAATTGTGTGGAAATGCGTGCTGGTAGAATAATTTGGTTTTAGGAATGGTTTTTTTTGCAGGTTTGTAGCTTTTAGCATTTTTGGGGAGTGTTAGAAACAGCCGAAATGCTGCCGAAATTTTTAATAAAATTTCCGGCAATAGTAAACTTTTCGGTCTGTTAATTCTTACCCCTTTAAAATTTTGTTTAGCGGGTTTTTCATGACTGCTTGTGGCTTAATGGCAACATTAAGTCACGCAGGCAGGATCTTTGCGGGTCGGGTCCTGTCAAAGAATTCAAAAAGATTCGAACTTGAAAGTATAATCAAGTATCAAATGTGAAATATTCTCTATCTGGCGCGCCAAACTGTGATTGCAATTTTCTGTCACCTCCTATTCCCGTTCAATCTCCCTTTGAAATGAATAAAAAGTTACAGCACTGATGTAGTACATGCCAAAGACACGCTGATGCTCAAATCAGTGCAAAAGAAGAGAAAGTATTTTGTAATTCAAAAAAGCAATTCTTGTGTTTTTTGTGTGTTTATCTTTCAGCTCTCACCTCTTACTTATACTCTTGGTGACCTATCTTGCCTTTATGAACGTATAATTGTCCATTGAATGCTTTTGATGATAATTAATTTCTATGATTGCTTAGAATTAATTGTTTTCAGAACAATTATAATTGACGTTTTACCTCATTTCAACATGTGTTAGAACGCTTCGGAAGTGAGGTTTGAGCTTCTTAGAAACGTATTCAAGATGCATCGGATAGTTTCGAAGAAGATACATGTTTAAGATGCCTCAGATAGTTTTAAAGAAGATACGCATTCAAGATGCCTCGGCTAGTTCCAAAGAAGACACATGTTCAAGATATCTCGGAAACCTTCTTCATCCCTTTATGGCTCAAACTTTCAGGCCCATTAATCCACATCGCACACTTAGATATTTTAAAGTAACTACAAATGTCTGAAACCTTAATCACTACCTCAGAAGGTTTTGTCTTCATTATCTCAAAGCTCTTAATATCCAAGCGTACAATGGAATATGCATGAGACTCACCTTCGGAACACATCTGAGACTACTATTAAGATGTAAAATAGTATCCACGGTTCAAGCTCACTTTCGAAAATATTCAAAATTACCATTCAGATACAAAATAATATTCACATAAATGAATTTTGAAAAAAGAAAATTTCAGAAAAAAAATAAAAAGATCTTAATTATATATATATAAGTAAACAAATTTGGGTAAAATATAAGTAATTAAAAAAGAAAATTGATAGTTTTGTTGATGATTCTTATATTACTGATATGATTTTTAATAATATAAAATTTTAATAAATGATAATTTTATGAATTAGTAATAAATAAATAAAAGAATGGGAATGAACAATTAAAATTTTCTTCTTCTTCATTTTTTATTTTCCTTTCCATACCAAACAACAGATGGATAATTTTTGTCCTTCATGTCTTACCAAACAGAGGGGAGATGTATATGAATTTTTGCCATTCCTCCGTTTTTCACTTTCCTCCACCTTCCATCCTCCTTTCTTTCTATCTTTCATACCAAACATAGACTTAGTCTTCAATCAATTATTCAATAAATCAACCTCATCATTTCCAATACCAAATGAGAAACAACATAAGGGAGGTATATATGAGAGAGTTGAGAGCATAAGAGGATAAGAAAAGCACCCAATCAACAAGTACCCTACAGCAGTCTTTGATGACATCGATAACAATATAGTCACTAAGGACTTGTTTGGTATCCTGTATAATGAAGTATTATTTAGTTATACTGTATTTGATAAATACAACTTATTGTATTAAATAATACAATTTTACATTTTTAATACAAGTTTTGATGTATTAGTAATACACCAAAAATTGTATGTATTAAGTTATACAAGCCATGCAGATTCTGAGTTTGTGTGATTCCCTTTCTTTGGCCCTCCAGTATTTATTATTGTTGTGATATTTTATATATGGTAAGCATAAAAATAAAAATTAATGAAATTGTTAATATGAAGAAAAATTATATTTTTCTTTAATATAAATATATATATTTTTTAAGAAAAAAAACTTTTAATAAAATTAGAATTAAAAAAATTACAAAATTAAAAGTTTTTATAAAAGTTAAAAATATAAATTTAAAAGCTTTAATAAAAGTTAAAGTTATATTTTTTTAATTTTAAAAAAATAATTCAATACAATAAAAAATGTACCAAACATCAATTTAATACAATTTTAATAATATATTACAACACAATACAATACAATCAAATACAATATAATGTACCAAACGAGCCATAAGTGAAGACAGTATAATCAATGAGAGAAGAGAGATCCAAATAGAGAGGGAAGAGAGTTTGAGAGTAGTTAGGGATTAGGATTTTGGTGAGTAGGATAATTTTGGGAAAGAAATCGTAATATACTAATATGTTTTCCCATTAAGATAAAAGATGTAAATTTCAATAATATAACTATATGGGTTGTGACGCTTGGGCCCAAAACTATTTAGTTAGACAATTTGATCCTCAAATTTCTATTTTACTGCACTGTTAGCTTTTAGTAAAATCCATTAATAGGAGATACTCAAAATAAATTTTTTATAGTTTAATGACAACAAATGTAATAGATATTAAAAAAGTCTGAAAAAAATTTAATTTTAAAAAGTAATATTTTTTATTACTAATCATTCAAAAAATTTAAGAATTTATATATATATATATATATATATATATTTTATAGAAAGTCACATAAATAAAATTAGGCAAGTACTTTATCTGTTGAAATAAGGTTTGAAAAGATACAACTTTTAAAATATATATATATATATATATATAAATTATTTTAAAAAAATTATTATTAAAATCAAATATCATTTAGTGACGTTTTTTTATATTTCATTTGTTTATTTATTGTAACAAAAAAACATTTTTCCAAAATTCTTGGAAAAAATTATTAACACTTTTAAAATTATATTTTATATTATCATAAGTTTTTTCAAAAATTTATTATTCAATTAAAATTTTAAATATGGTTTTATGAATATTTTTCAAATTCAAAATTATATTTGAATAAAAATATTTTTTAGAATATTTTGCTTTATAATTTTTTTAATTATTGGCACATATGAGTTTAAAAATATTCATGTTAATAATTTTTAATTAATTATAAAAATAATTATTTTACGATATGTAAATGAAGGAAGTGAAACAAAACTTTACTACATGGCATTTGATTTTAAGAATAATTTTTTTAAGAATAAATAATTTTTATATTTTAAAAGTTTTTTTTTTTTTTTTTAAATATTTCAAAAGATAAAGTACTTACCTACCCCTGTTGGATTTCTTCCCCGTGTTCAAGATGATTCATGTTCTCCTGTTTCTTAAATGAAAGTATGCTTTTTTGCATTAAAAAAAATGTTTTAACTTGTTGCATTTTAATCTAATTGAATTTCTTAGCTAACAGTAACTTAAGATTTGTCATATTTGTGATTGTAATTTGTTGTCTTTTCCCGAATTGTGATAAATCTCTTGAAAAGAATAAAAGTTACAGCACCAATGTGGTACCTACCAAACACACTCTAATATTCAAGTCAGTTCAAAAAATAAAATAATGTATTTAGTAAATTAAAGAGTAATATTAAAAAAAATTCCTATGAGTTTCCGAATAGGTAGAGAACTCTGTCTGTTTAAGAATATCATTTACCTTTAGCTCTCACCTTTTACTTATAGCTTCGGTGTCGTCTCTGATGTCTTTTTGAACTTGTAAATGTCCATTGAATGCTCTTGATAATAATTAATTTACGTAATTGCTGAATTAATTGTGTTCAGAACGGTTATAATTGGCGTTTCACCTCCTTTTAGTACATTAGAACTCTTCGGAAATGACGTTTGAGCTTTCTAGACATGTATTTAATGTGCCTCAGATAGTTTCGAAGGAAACATGTGTTCAAGATGCCTAAGATCTTTTATACTGAGATACTTCAGTTGAAGCCTCAGACGTATGAATCTAGGCCATATTGGCCTCAGTCATTGGCACATTTCAACTTCGGACTTTGCTAAGCCTTTTTTGTCTCGGACATATGTCTCGGGACGTTGTTGTCTCAGTATTTCCTTGCTTCGTCGTTGCGTCGAAAACCTTCTTCATTATTTTATGGCTCAGACTTTCAAGTCACCTGGTACGCTCGGAATTTCAGAGTAACTACGAATGTCCGAAAACTTTAATCACTCCCTCAGAAAGTTAATGTCTTCACTCTTTCAGAAAGTTTACTATCTTCATTCTCTTGGAATGTTTAATGTCTTTATTCATTCGGAAGGTTTTAATACATGCACCCTACTTTAGCGGATAGTTTAGGCTCACCCTCAGAAAATATCTGAGATTAGCTTTCAGATATGAAATAATATCCACAGTAGAGGCTCCCCTCAAAAATCATTCGAGACTACTCTTCGAATATAAAATAGTATTCACAATATTTAACCATTTTAAATACAATTTATTTTGATTTAGATCCACTAGTTTTAATTTATTGTCTTTTAGATAAAAATTGCATTTTAATATTTCAAACTGTTAACTACTGTTTATAAAAAATTCTATTGAACCAAAATTAACAAATTGAAATTTTAAGACCTGAATCAGAATTTGAAAATTGAAAGTGTAACTTTTCTAATAAATTAGAGAGTACAAAAATACAATTAATCTTAAACGGGTGATATCTATGTGCCAAATATTATTACAAAATGCAATAAATATCATCCACTAAAAATTGAAAAAATTTATTGGGTGAAATTTAGGTACCAAATATTATGATAGTAATACGTAACAACTAAACTCTTATTGAATTATTTTGGAGTTGTTTTATATATATATATATGATACTTTAGGGTTTAACTGAAATTGGCACTTTTAGATTGGAAAGGTTTGGTAACCAATTAACAAAATAGGCATTAGTATAAAAACTAAAGAGTTATGTATAAAAAAGAAAAAGAAAAATTGACTTGTGTATTAAATATTATATTTTACAATCCTACAAGACTGCATAATTAAATATACAAAAATTTATTTAATTCTATTTAATTTTTAAAAATTATTACAATTCAATTGTGCACCAAACACAGTATAAAATAATACAAATTAATACAATTATACACCAAATACAATATAAACTTATATACACTATACATGCTCATGCAATACAAGCTAATACTATTTTACATGCTAATAAAATACCGTGTACCAAACATGCTCTAAAGTTAACTATCCAATGTACACGTTAAACCTAAAACTAAAATTGAAGACCCCAATTGAAAAAATTGAAAATTGAAGGCCTACATTGAAACTAAAATTAACATTCAGGCACTTGAATTTAAAAAAATTAAAAATACAAGACCCAATTTAAATTTGGGAGCAAACTAAAAGGAAGAATGTGCAGTTAAAACTGAAATTAACCCAAAAAGAAAAATAAAATAAAATAAAAAATAAAAAATCTAAAGTTAGTACAATAGGGAACATACTTCCTACAACAAAATGAATTTAGAGAATTATAATGCACTCTGCACTTGAATATGAACCATTAAAACTCGTCTGAAGATGCAGTGGATTCAATCTCCATTCCCATTTATTTTAGTGGCCTGCAAAATTTCTAAGCCTCAAGGTCGGTGGAATAAATGGGACTATCAAGTTCACCCATACTTGCAGAAGCAAAGGACTGAAATGACTCTACTGTGGAGAGTGAAGAAATGCTCTCGTCTGAATTTGAGACAGCAGTGTCGTGTAGAATGATGTTATCTTCATCAATTTCAGATGTATCTGACTCATCTGCTCCTGAAAGTAGTTTACTAATTGCTGATTTTGCAGTTTCAACAAACCATTCATCCTCTGGGAGCGCACTAGAAACCATAACCAATTTTAGTTTTAAGTCAGGAAACAGAAGTCATAATAGAAAAGAAACGGAACTCTACCACCACCTAAACAGAATCTACCTTTGTGGATCTATGCCTCTAGCAGAGAAGGTCCTGATTGCACGTGCGTTTATGGCTGATGCAATCTGGTGCACATGCCTAGATGGGTAACCCGCAAAACGTGCAATTTCAACAGTGAAGTGCATATCAAGAATTAACTGCAATATAGAGGAGTGAACTATCAAGATCCTCATTTAGTACAGTTCTAGAATTCAAGTAGTAGGATTTGTACATGGATGAATAGGATGGGTTTCATATGAATATTTTTTGGCTGTTGACACAAAAGTTATCAAAAAAACACATTCTAGATAATACTCTTGAAATACATAAAGTTAATTTAATAATTGAGAACATTTGAACCATAATATGTTTGAACTTGGAGCATGACTACGCTCGCTTTTTGAACCCAAGGCAGTGACCGGGTAATAACTTCACCACTTATGTTTTCAGTAAAAACACATAGCAATATATATGAGGTTCATCCTTCAGCAACACATAGCAAACAAACACAAGCATTTGAACCATAATATGTTTGAACTTGGAGCATGACTACACTTGTTTTTTGAACCCAAGGCAGTGACCCGGTAATAACTTCACCAGTTATGTTTTCAGTGAAAACACATAGCAATATATATGGGGTTCATCCTTCAGCAATACATAGCAAACAAACACAACCATTTTCAATAATATTGCAGGGGCCATTTGCTGAAATTCCTAGAAAGACACTTGAGGGAGATCCTGACATCTGGTAAGGGCTTCAAGACATTATAGACTATTAAACAGCAAGGCACTGGAATTAAATTAGTAGACTTTATTAATTATATTAAGATTTTTATTGATATATGGAATATATTAAGAGCTTTTCCCAGATTTCATTTCCTTACCAGTTTATGATTGGTTTACTCTATATAAATAGGCAAAATTTTAATGCTAAAAGAGGTAGAGCATGGTAGTTTAGGTGCCGATTGTTAACGTGTTTAGTTTTTGTTATTTTTTTACAAAATTGTGGATAGTTGCTTGCTTCAATTGTTGTTAATGTTAGTGGTAGTTAAAAGTTTGTTAAATGTGAAGGAAGTGAAAAAGAAACAAAAACTAAAAAACCAACACAATTTCAAATTATGTTTCATTTGGTGTTTATATGTCTTTTATTTATTTCCTTTTTCTCTACATAGGTTTATAGTTAATTGAGACTCTAGTTACAACTAACCAACACTAAAAATCAATTGAAGTAAACAAACTATACTCAATTTTGTTAGGGGAAAAGAAAATAAAAAATAAAACCAATAACATTAACAAACAGCACCTTAATATTTCAGAGAGGTCTTCTTTCTTTTTCTCTTCCTCCCTTCTCCCTCCACTCTTGTTCTTTTCTTTCACCCTAGGCTCTATATCACCTCTACACATTTATGCATTACTACACATTTGTGCATTACATTGATGAAAGAAGCACAAAACCAACAATTAATTTTCAGAAAGCCATCCAAAAATAATTAGAGAATTCTGGTTCACTGTTTTTAACTCAACTACGCAAACAGAATTCAAAACTTAGATCAGAAAACGATAAATATTAAGCAAAAATATGGATAATGCCTTAAGTGAAGTCATAAAAAACAGTAGTTGTGCCCTTACCAAACTATGTATCCAAGGCCTGCACTATTTATAAAATTGAAAGTATTGAATAGACAACTGTATAGAAATGAATAGAAGTTGAAATCCTCATTTCCAAATGTTAGAATCATTATAAAATGAAAACACTGATTTCAGGAATACAGACGTCAAAATACATTCAAAATTCTTTTTTCCGGCTACGGATAAAATAATTATTCTTTCATTATGTGCATGCCAGCATACACAACACAACAAGTCTACCATATCAACAAGCCTCAACATTAACAAAATACATGATAACTTCTCTTCTATAAATAAAAGGTTACCTCAGATATAAAAAGAACAGTCTCGTTCTCAGGCAGAAAAGACCAAAAACCTTGATTTTAATTTTTTCGACATATCCATGTAAATTTTATGTAATGGAAACCACTATTTTAGTAGTTGTTTTTAGGGAAAATTTCACTCTAGCCCCCTTTGTTTTGCATTGTTTTGCTGAACTGTATCTCTATTTTGGAAATTTTCATTATAGCCCCCCTCATGTTTTATTTTTGTTTTGCTTTAGCCCCATTTAGTAGTCAAACTATTAGTCGACTTATATATTTGACTTAAAATTAACTTTTTTCCGCTCCAAACAACAATTATAACCTTATTTTATAATTTTTTAGACAAAAATTACATAAAGGAATGTGTAGTTAATAAATGATTTTTTTATTATTATTATTATTCTTTGTAAATAGGTCGTTTGTATACGTGAATAAGAAAAAATGGTAATAGTGTTATTTTGAGTAAAAAAATATTAGATGACTAAAGTTTGACTAACAGAGGGACTAAACTGAAAGAAAAATAAAGTGTGAGGGGGCTATAATGAAAACTTCCAAAATAGATGCATTTCTGCAAAAAATGCAATACAGAAGGCATTATAGTAAATTTACCCCTATTTTTATCGTATGCGGTATAAAGCCCCAACAAAAATAATTTTTCCACAACATCCAAATTTTTAGAATTTATCCACATAGAGAAAAGAAGCCTTTGCTAGGAAATAAAGTTTTAGCCAGGAAAGGACAATAAGTAACAAAAGGGCAGATAAGAAACGATAAGCACCTGCTTCAACCCCAGTGGCTGAAGAGAACCTGAATCATCCTCAAAAACACTCCAAAACTCTTGTTCATCAGATAACCACATGACAACTGTCTCTGTTAGCCTAGCAAGCAAAATCTTCTGTATTTTCTCTTTCCCAAGTAAAACATCTCCAGCCACAGTTGCTAACTGCTGCAGTTTTGCAAATAATGCCTGCAATGAGAGCACTAGATCTCATAACGCATACAACAAATAGAGAGCGGCAAGGCATGTATATGACATATAGAAGTTGATTGCTGAATGAAAGATAATGATTCACATCACAATATTCAAAGCTTACAGTAGCTAAATTAGATATTCCAACACACTTGAAAAGGAAACATAAAGCACAAATACACAGATAACCTGGAACAGCACTTTCTTAAAACACCTATTTTTTCCAGCAATACATTCATTGGCAACAAAACAAAAGAAAAAATTATAATTAAAAAAAAATCCCAACCTGCAATTTTTTAGGCTGATCTTGTATACAAAGAATAATATGTCAAAAGACATTTTCACACTGCCAAATGAGCCAACACAAAGGTGTTCCAATAACCCAAAAAGCCAATTCATTTGCATAACTTGATTCAAACAAGTTGATGTATGTACAATTTTGTCATAAAATCAAAAGAGCACAACGAATGGCATTTGAACGAATGAATTAATAGAGACACGAGGTATAAGCTATTACTGTTGAAGTAACTGTAGATATAATGCAAATTTATTATAGAAACTGCACAAACATGAACCCTAAAATCTTAGCACTACCGAAGAACACTAAAGCACCAAACAAGACCTGAAACGGCAGCGAGGGCAGAGGATCAGTTCCCCAATGTAAATCCTCTCCATCCCTATTTACATATATCTGTGCATCCAATCTTGTCTTTCCTTCTCTTGAATAGATGAAACTCAAAACATATTGCCTACAGAAATGATCTCGAAGCTTATCAAATGAATGCTGAAGATGGCGCCTCCACTCCTTTAGTTCTGCAGCAGTGCTTGGATGAGACATAATATTTTCAGCAGATCCACTTTCTATTTCTTCACTCTCACTCTGTCGCTTCCAAACAGTTATGACAGCATTTGGTAACAGTTCATCCATAATGGTAAACGCTATTCCTAAGATTGAAAGCTGTTCTGAATCAGTCTCAACTCTGAGCACAACATCTTTCAGCTCTGTAAGATTGTCGTCATCAGACGGTCCTGGTAGGGCTTTGATTAAAGAATCCATGTATTTATCAAATAGCTGTCCAATTCTAATCAAAATATTTCCTCCAAAATGCCAAATCGTCAATGGTGTAAGCTGTTCCAAAATATCCTGCAAAAGGTTTTCAGCTCCTAAGTTATATTTTCAAATTAAGAGAAACTAATACCAGAGAATTCCTTAACAACTCATTAAATTTAAGCTCTAAAGAATTGACAAGTGAAACTTTAGATGTGCACACATTCAAAGACACAAAAGAAGATGCAAGTCTGTTTAGGCATGTACAAATAAAAATTATAGAATCATTGGAAATGTCCAAAAAACAGCTGCTCAATGACTTAAAGTTATAAAAATTCTACTTCTGGATGCTAATGTGAACTTCAGACAAAGCCAGAAACAAAAGTGAATCAAATATAAAATATGAACGTTATGACTAAAATACCATCTTGATAAATTGGGGTCAACTACGAAAGAATCATATTTCCTCCACCATTTTCCTTGAGGACAATTGAAACTTTTTTCAGGACATTTCTGTTGAAGTAACAAGTTAATATTTATCTTAGTCTTTCTTAAGTTGAAAAGGAAACTAACACCTTTGATGACTTGAGAAGATGGATGCACACACAAAGGTCTAAATCACCTTAAATTGGTAGCGAGGACAAATCAACTTACTTCGACAATATACATAAATCTTATTCCACTATCAACAAGCAAACTATCTGATGATGTCGCAAAAGCAGATAATGGAGATGTGAAGCGAGGTGAAAACGGCATGCTCCCATCAGGTTCCACCAAGTCAATAACAGCTTTTCTAGCCCGTCTAAAGTTCAATTCTAGAACTTCTTCGAGGAAAGGACGCAAGAGAACCAAAATCAATTTTGACAGTTTCAGGCCTTGAGACTCAAGTTTTAAACAGTAGTTCAGACTAGCCTGAATGCATATGCTAACAGCACGTAAAGCAGAAACTGTCTCGGAAGATGGCGCATTCTCTTTGACCATCCTTACAAAGAATTCGATTTCCCACTCTGCCCATTGAACAACTCTGTTGGTATATGCAGGATTGTCACCAAATAGAGAACCAGATTCCTTTGTTGTCAGTGAGATTATAGACAAAACAATCTTAGATAATGTTGCTGGATATGTCCTTGGGCAGACAGAACAAGAAGGAAGAAAAACCTCGATGCTCTTTTGAATGCGAGCGCCATAAAATTTCAGCAGTAACTGATGTGCCAAAGGACCTTTCCCAAGTTTAATTAAACTCAATAAGGCTTTCTTCAACTCAACAAAACTAATATAAGGTTGTTCGGTAATGCCAACTAACTGATCCTCAAGTGCTGCTTTTCTTTTCAAGAAAGCAGATTTATCTGAGGATCCTACTGTTGATGAAGTATCTTCTGAGATTTTCAGCTCCAGAGAATTTCTTTCTTCATCAACTAAAGCCTCTAGTGCTTCCTCCACTTTATGTTCAGCCAAAAGAACATCAATATTTTCCAAAAACGTATTATGATCATCTACTTCATTAGGCAAGGGATCTTGAAATTCACAATTGTCAGGGTCTTGCTGAACTTCATGGATGTCAGCAGCAGATTGATTCCACTCTTCTACTTCACAGCATACTCCAGTCAATAAATCCTGCACAAGAATCCCTTGAGCTGAAACATTTTTTCGCAGCTCAATCAACTCATGCTCCATTTCAATTGCCTCTTCAGATATCCTACACTTATCATTAAAGACCAACCATACAATATACATACACTGTTAGCTGGAGGTAAAGGAGCAGAAAATAACAGAAAGCAAAGACATGGATGAAATTTTCGAAGGCAGTCACTTTCTAAGTTTCTATTTTTTTTTTTTAAATAAATAAATAAAAAGGGAAATAACAGACCAATTTACAACATATAGGGTTAACTACTCTGGTGGCCCTTTACAAATATCCAATATGAGTGCCAAACTTTCTTTTTTCTTTTTTTAGGTGAAATGAATCACTAAATTTTAATGTTTTAAACCAGTTAACCTTAACAAGATACTTAAGGATTGGAAATAACAGTGCAACATGTACCCCAGATTTCACTTTCTTAACACCCCAAAAAACTACAGAAAATTTGTTTAACATTGAGTTGGTTGAGGAATAACGAATCAAAGGGACAGAAACATCATTTTTTTTTTTTTCCTTCAACATATTTCTCATGATTTAGTGTCATGATATTACCTCAAGAAAGCCAAGTACTTTGTCTGCATATTGCCACATAAGTTCTCCACAGCATCCTTCAAATCCAAAAGCTCGCAGCAAAGCTGTCTAAGTCCCTGCAGAAACAATCAGTCAGAAAAGGCCCATACACGATTTAGTATCCCCGTACACAATTTCACACATATAACACAGAGTAAAATCACAATGACAATGCCAATGACCTAGTGCAAAATGAAATCTGCACTCCCCATATGTATGAGTAGCACACGTCTGTGGATTCAATTTGCATTGGTTGTAAGAGCTGAGAAGCGAAATATAAATAAGTAGATAAATAATAATAAAAGTTACTAGGAAGACAATACTCATTGATGCCAACCTACGAAGGCTAATTCATCATGCAAATTATGGAAGAAATAACCATACACGTCAAAATACACTACCCAAAACCAACTGTTAAAAAAAAAAAGTATTCTATACAAATGTTATTATATTGGTACACACCTTAATAACGCATGAAACTAACTGACATAACTATGATTGAAATGCCCATGACAAGAATCTAAAGCAGTATATATCCATCAGTACATATATCATGGCTGAACAATCCACTTCAATAGGCAAATTGGGCCTTTTATAAGGCCTTGTTAAGCATAGCTTATGCTTCTTCTTTTGCTTCTCCATAAGTGCTTCCTGAGGAAGTCACTCTTTACTAGCTTTGGTTAAAAGCTTTTCTGGAGGCCTGAAGCACTTCTAGAAAATTGTTCAAACACTCCCAAAAGCAGTTTTTGAGCCTTAAAAACTACTTCTGGCTTCTCAGGAGCTATGCCAAACAGGGTAATCAGCTTTACCAACGATGAGTACGGTTCACAACGAGTTGATATACGGGTATCCAATTTAAGAATATGTACGCTAGGTTGTAACATCCAATCAGCATGGGATATTCAATTATAATTTTATAAATGGTAACTGGTAACATGACCATCAAAATTAATAAATTATCATCAACATCAAAATAAAGTGATCTTCAAATGTTGAATGCAAAATGAATGGCAAGAAATTCTTTTTTTGATAAGAAAACTTTATTTAAAATAAAAACCACTAAGTAGATAACTAGAGAATGAGGAATACTAAAGAGATCATAAACATAACAAGAGAAAAAACACATAACAGAAATTAGCATTTGTCATCATACAGAACATCCTTCCAACATAAATTAAATAGTGAAAAACAGATAATCATTTAACTCTTGAGAGAAAATGCCCAAAAAGCAGCTAAAAACATAACACAGTCCCAAAGTAATTCATGGCATGAAACTTATTCTCACAAACTTAATTCGATGGCAATAAAGTTTAGATTCATGAAATAAATGCATACTACTCAACTTTAGGTAATAATATTAATCTGTTCTTAAGACTCCCATGATTCCATATTGAGAAACAATATGTTAGAAATAGTGCACAATGCATTTACAACCTTTACCATTCCAAATTACACATTTTGTGGCTTCCAAATAGTCCTATGGAGGTGAGTAACTAGAAATGGCAATGGGGCGGGTATTACTTGAACCTGCGAAACCCAAACCTGAACCAGTGAAACCCGAACCTGAACCAGTGAAACCCATACCTGAACCTGCTTGCCACTTAAACGGGTATACCCAAACCCGAACTCGCCGGGTTCATGTGTTCCCGAAGCCTGACCCATACTTTTTTCTTTTTTCCCAACTCGCATTATAAAGATCACAAAACATGATCAGTTAGTAAATTTTTCCAATTTCATGGCAATTTGTTTCGAATTTCAAAAATTGTTATTGCCTTTTTAATCAACAACTTATGTATTATTATCTTTAACTTTGTTGGTTTTTTACTCATGTTGTCACTCTGTTGTTGCAGTCATCGTAGTTGTTTTGTTAATAGCCAACATATATCAATACAACATAAAGTAGGATGCTCTTTTGTAAATTGTAGTTATACATAATTTTATTGGATTTGTCTCCTCCTCGTCTTTAGCATGCTTCTGCGCATATCTACTTTCATATATATATATGTATATATATTTGCTAATAATATATTCATGGTTGAATTAGTAAATAATTTCAATTTTGTTCAAATAGAAGTTTGTAGTTGGTCTAGTAGAAGTTTGTGGTTTCAATTAGACTTTGGCCTCAAATACATCAAAATATATACATACATACATATATATATATATATTTAAATCTTTACTGAAAACTATCATTTCATTTACACTTTGGACAATTTTTTAATTGGGAGCACATAAATACAAACAAACAAACACACCCCAAAAAAAAAATTTAAAAAAAAAAATTTAAGGGTTTGGGTATGGGATACTCAATCCCAAACCGAGCTTTAAAATAAACAGGTATTCCATACCCGTCCTAAACCCATTTATCATATCCCAAACGGGGCGGGTACCTGGGAGGCTGGGAGTACCCGAACCCACTGGTTTAATTGTCATTCTCATGAGAAACCTATCCAAAACATTCAAATGAAATTAATAAAGTAGATTTTTTTAATCTAACAGACAAGCATTTAATATATCACTAACATTTAATAATTCAGGTTTAAAAAAATAAAGAAAAAAATGAGCAACTTAGTTACAACAAAATTCCAAAAAATCACAATATTAGTTTGTCATGAGTAAAGACACTATACCAGTCATAATAACCTCTTTATCGAATGCTGGACAAAATAAAAAAAGAACAGTTCTAATGAGCATCACGAAAACATATTAAAACACGGTAAAAATCCTTCTATGAAGTGAATTTATGGTATTGACAAAGTAATTGCAGGAAAATTAGTTAAATTTTAACATAATGCATATTAAGGATAAGTGATAATCATAATATAAACCAACAATAGCTCAAAAACCTAATAGCTTAATCATTTAGGGAAAGTTCTTTAACTATTAAATTGTAAATGTCCTCTTAGAAGTTGACTTTTAAAATTCTTATCACCAACCATTCAGCTTTATTTTAAAGTAGGCCTAGCATTGTGACATGGTGAACAATGTTCCTGTTGTTTGATGTGAGTATCATCTTAAATTTTACCTAGCCCAACAAGATACTTTAACTTAATTAGTTGGACGTTAGAAATTCAAACATGAAACTTAAACTTGGCATGTCACTCACACAGCTCATGTAATTTACTCCTCCATTTCTCGAAGAAACAATAGAGTTTTTCTCAATTTTTAAACAAGACATGAAAGAGTACCTGATAACAGTACTTCAATAATACCCAAAAAATAATAAATTAGGCATCCAACAAACCAAAAATATGTATCTTAAATGTACATAATGTCAAATTATAACCAACAAAACCCATAGTGTGTATTAATAGTTTAACTAATGGTGATTGTTAACATGTCATGGGGTTGATGAAATCACAGCTCAAACGGATAAAACAACAAAAGGATCAAATGAAAAATACTTGAAGAATAAGTGTGCATATAATTATCCACCAAGATTTCCTTACAAAACACCTATCAGCTAATTCAATAATAGATCTCTACTAAAATTTTACCCTAAAAATGACATTTTTCATTTGATAAAACTCAAAATGATATATACTCTATCAACAATCAAGCGATGAGTAATCCTTCATTTTTGCAGGGGTAAAAAAAAAAAAAAAAAAAAAAAAAAAAAAAAATCTAACTTTGGGAAAACCCAAATACCACGGAGCAACTTTGTTGAACAACATAACAAGGTAAATGAAATTACAAACGTGATTTTTTTCAGTTAAAATAGAGAAAATTAGGAAAAAACTTGCATTCGTATCTGCCAGTTAAAAAACACTATACCCAGATAGCAAAAAGCAACTCTCCATCTATTATTGTACTTTAGATTGTAAAGCCAAATAAAAACCTGGAAAATAGGCCTAAACAATCTATAATTCTGAAATGGGTGATCCCAATTCACCTGAAAAGCATATGAACAGGGTAAAAAATAGTCGGTAGCGGAGAAAAAGGGAAAATAATAACAAACAAATGACAATCCAGTTCTGAATCTTGTATAGAGAAATAGATGAAATTTTGTTTCAATGTACATATCCATTTTCTACATTTTCTTATAAACCAAACAGTTGGTAATAGAAAGGGGGAATGCGTAAAGGAGAACAAACCTTTTCAGTGTGCGATTGGTGGAGAGAGTCGACCTTGGACTGTGGAGTTATGCTTTCTATAGATGGGAAGTCGTCATCTTCCTCACTGCTCTCCATTTTCGACTTCGCTTGTGTTTCGGTTTCACCTTCGGTAGCTAAACCATCAGGGAGGGGCTTAAAACGATTAAAAAAATTAAAAAGTAAAAAAATTAAAAAGTAAAAAATTAAAAAGTAAAAAATTAAAGATTAAAAAATTAAAAATTAATAGTTCAAACAAGTTCTTAATATAGTTTACAGATTTTTTTTTATAAATATATATATACCTGTACGGTTTTAGTCATATAAGTAGTTTTGCTTTGAATATGTATTAATCATATTTACCCGTTACAAATAATAAATTTTGACCCATTTTATAATAAACCATATCAAAACTATCATGTGAAAATTCAGAATTTACATAATCATATTTTACAAATTTATATAAAAAACCAAAAATGTTTAGATGTTTTACTAGCTTATTTATTTATTATTTGTACCAATTTTAAAATTACTTTGATTAATTTTGTAGAAATATTAAAAAAAATTATATTTTCTTTTTATATTATTTTAAACAAACTTTAAATATTTTGACTACTTATGAAAATAAAGTATATATTTTTAAATATTTTTATTCTTTTAAATATTATTAAACAAATTCTATTTATTATCATTTCTAGTCCGCTTATTTCGAATTTGAACTGAAACTTTCTAATTTTGATTCCAAAGATCATCGATTGCTCTTATCGAGCAATATAGACCAATTTGTTTTAGGTAACTTTCTTTATAAAGTTATTAGTCCAAATTAATTTGGTTTTATTAGAGGTTGTCAGATAGCTGATTGTATTGTAATAGCTTTGGATTATATTAATTTTCTTAATAGATGAGGTTTTGGTGGTAATTTGACCATGAAAATTGATATTTAAAAGGCTTTTGATACTATTAGTTGAACTTTTTTGCTTAAAGTAATGAAAGTTTTTCAGTTTTCTAATCGGTTTCAGTCTTGGGTTGAGGTGATTATGCATTCCACTAGGGTTTCTATTATTTTAAATAGTGAGTTGAATGGTTATTTTTCTTGTTTACAAAGTATTCGTCAAGGGGATCCACTTTCTCCTTTGCTTTTTGCTATTGTTGAAAATTTCCATAGTCGGCAATTATCTATGGTGGTTGAAAATTTCCTTAGCCGGCAATTATTTTTCTTGTAATAACTCGTCTTGGAAAAATACTAAAATTTTATTTTTTGATCAAGTTGACCATGAGTAGGCCCAAGGGTTGACTTTTTGTATGGATAAGTTTTGGCATTAAATTTAGTATTGTTGAATATAGCTCATCGATATGAGTTCGTAGACTGGTAGTATGCTTGATTCGGAGTTACAGTTTTAAAGTTAAGATCAAAACAACTTCAGAGGCATTTTGATCTTTTATCAATTGGATCCCATTTAATTAAAAGAAATGGTATTTACTAGAAGCAAACCCAATTTTTTTTATGCAATTATATTTCCCTCTCACTCTCCCCCATTTCTCTCTCCTTATCCTCATGTCACCGAGCAACAAAACTTCATGCCTGAATCAACAATTTTTCGGCTCCAATTTGTCACCCTACCACTTGAAATTGAACACCTGTTTCACCAGATACCTTCCCAAGCTATGATGTTGCCATATTCGCCAGAAAACAAATAAAATCTAGTGAGACCGTTTTTCTTCGATCACAGATTTCCAACGGGCTTTGGGTCATAGATATTGTCCCTTTTCCCTATTTTGGACCCCCTGAACTCGAATCTATCTTTATTTTAGCTCAAATCCTCCCCATTTGAGTGATGTGAAGATTTGGTGTTTGGCCAAGACTTTAGGGTCATTTTCCTATTAATGCACCCACAATTGGTCAAGGTAAAATCATCACTGTGTTACTCATCTATGAGCTTTCCATTGGTTTATAATTTGCCCATTAATTTTAAGTATGTAAGATTGGCCCAATTTTAAACTGGGTTTTGTGATAATAACGGTTGAAATTGGACTTTTTTGGATAACCTTTTTAGTAATGTTTTTGTCTCAACTAGTGTTAATGGTGTATTTTGATACCTAGAAATTGGTCATTTGAAATATGAAAATATTGGGATGTGGTTTTGTTCACTACCGCGTAGTGCTAATGCATATTAGAAGGAGTTTGTTAATTTTTGAGAAATTACTTGCTACTTCTCTTGTTGATTAGTATGTGGGTTTGACATATAAATGATCAAGAGTTGTGAGAATTGTTCATGTGCTTTTATTGTAGACTTTCCGTGGAGTTGACAAATTTTTGTGAATTTTTCTTTAATTTCTGAAATTTTTAATCTTTGTTCCATGGGTTATAAAGAATGCTTAATTTGATTGGTGTTTTGAGAACGGTACCTTCAAAGAATGTATCCAAGAGCATCTCCAATGGAAAATGTGGATTGCTGCATATGTGGCATAAAAATAGACTTTGTCTAAATTTATGTGGCATAAATGCACAATCAATTTAAAAATTGTTCTCCAATGGTAATGTGCACAAAGATTTTTTATAGTTATTAATTAATTATATATTTTATTAAGCATTTTTAGTTTTTGAGAAAATCAGATTTTTAAGGAAAATTTTATTTTTTTGGAAACTTGACAATGTCTTACAGAGTCTCCAGGAGTAGACATTCACCTTAGCAATGTCAAGATAACGTCAGCTCGACATTCATTATAAACGTTCTCATTGGAGAGTATTTTTTTAAAATAATATCAATATCTGCTTATGTGACATATTGATTTTAACAATCCACATTCCATTAGAGATGCTCTAATAGTCCTAATTCATTTTCATATTTAATATTGCTGTTGCTTGGTCTAGCGTATGCCATATTGGATTTATTAATGTTTGACATGTTTTATTTCACATATTCATTTTTTTTGCTGGCTGTCACACTGATCACATTTAGGTGAATTGTCTTTAACCCATGTGTTTTACCATTGTTGAGTTGTTTCACGTTGATTGGTGTTATGCATCATTTGTGTTTCTTGTTGAGAGTTGAGTATAAGGTGGTATGTATATATATATATACACACACACATACAAAAATTAATGATATTTAAAATTAAAAATAATTCCAAAATTAGAAATATTTAAAATAAGAAAGTAAATATTTAACTTTAGAAATAAAGTAAATCTTTCAATACATATGAAAGTTTAACTGGGTACATAAAAGATTTTGTTTAAAATGAAATTAATGACTAAGAATTAAAACTTAAAACTGAAAAATAAAAGTGTTTACAAATTGATTGTTTAAAATTCTCTCAGAACTTTCCAAAATTGTATTAGAAAATTGCCGATGTCTTTCTCCTTCTTGATGAAATCTTTTATAATGGAGGATCTAATTGTTGTAGCTTTACTGTGGCTTCACATGTTTGGTTGCTGCGCCTTCACATGTTTGTTGTAGTTTCACATGTTTTATCAGAGTACTTTTGGATGCTTTTTACTATGTATATATATATATTTGTGGTAAGTAAATTAGATTTCAAAAATAATTTATATTTGCCTTTGTTTTTGAAAAAATGAAATATTTGGTTTATATATATGTGTGTGTGTGTGTTTATACATACATATTTGGCTATTGAGGTTAAATATGTATATGCAAAACTTGTAAATTTATTTATAACCAAGTTATATTCATGGAGATGAGATATAAAATTTATGTTGAATGATTACATGAACACGAAAACTTTAGAATTTATGATGAATTGGATCCACTTAATTCATTGTTGAGGTCGGATAACATAACATTTGTTTCCAAATAGGTTGGATAAGTGCATTCATGATATGAAATTTTGCAATGTTATTTTATTATTGAGTATGACTATTATTCATGTTTGATCCAAAGGAATATTAGATGGTGATTGTAATTGGATTTCATACTTATTGGGAAGAAATATAAAATTGATGATTTTTGAATGATTATTTGGAATTTTATGGGTTTTGGATGTTCTCATAGTTATTTAAAGTTTTGATTTTTACTTTGAATGTTTTTTGGACATTCTCTTTTGTATGGAAATTATGTATCGATTGATGATTTATGATGGTTGAGATATGAATATCATGATGGTGGTTTGTAAAGATGGTAGGTTTAAGTTCTGTTGCTAAATCCTACTTAGGAGATGTATTATGCCGCCAAGTAGTGAAGTTGAATTTAGTGTGATATAATGAGGTATGATTGATATTTTACTTGGGCGATGATTAATGGTGCCAAGTTGGAATTTGTTGAGAATATGAAATATCTATATATATATTATGAATATATGAATAGACTTATTTTCACAGAATTGATTATTACATGTCCAGTGTATGATGATTAGTTCACATATACGTCTTGAAGCTTTTCACATAAATGATTTCCTAAGTTAGCTTACCCACCCAATATATAATGATTTGTTCATATATACGTCTTATGGCTTTTCACTGTAATGTCCCTCATACATGGTTATTAATATCTACCCCGTTATTGCCACAATGCCTTAGAATGAAGGTCATGAAGATGGTTACTCTCTTCTTTTTTAAGGTATTTTTGAAAATTTTAATTTATATTTGTTATAATTGTAACATGCGTATAGAAATTGAATCAAGAAAATCATGGTTTAAAGATGACTATTTATTTACTTTTCTAAAGTTTGAAAATACGAAATATTTTATACATGTTAATATGTGAATACTTGATTTTATATCTAAATTATTAAGACGTTTGAAACGTTATGATGAAATTGAAAATGATTAATATATTGTTAATAAGGAATGTATCAAATGTTAGTTATGCATTTTATTGTGATTGATGTTGAATTTATAAGTATGAATGATCTGTTTGAATGAGAGAATGAAGAATTTTCGTTAGTTATTAATTTTGCTATCTAAACTTGTTTTTGAAGTTATTGATGTGGTTGAGTTTTCTGATAATTATTTGGAGTATATATACTTGGCAAGCTTGATTATTTTGGAAATTGAATATTGATGTGTAATTTGTATATATTTTAATGAATGAATTTTCTATATGGTTGAGAATTTGTGAGTTGCATATGCACGAGGAACGTGTTATTTTTGGTTTGAAATATGTTTTAAAATCTAAAGGTAACTTGATCCATTTTAATAAGGTGTGTAGGCAGCTCGGGTTTTAAACTGAGTGCAGCTACAAAAAATATTATTAACCAATTACTTCCTTTTCAATTCACATTTAGAGTTTCTATGAGTATGCTTTTTTTTTTTTTAGCACAACATATATATTTAAAATTTTCAAAGGTGCATGAGTTGTTATCTTGTTTCGATAAGTAATTGTATTAATGTTATATTTATTTGAATGTTAAATTTTATAATTGAGGTGTGCATATTGTGTGGAAAAGACGCAAGGAGGAGTTGAGGTGGATTGGATTACGTTTAGAAGTGTGTTTTTGTAACGATCCGAATTTTTGCTTACTCTTCTTCTTTGTGTTTTGGACTAGGTTGACCATTTGGGGGCTTAATGTTGACTTTTTATTTGGGAATGTTTTTACTCGAACCTTGTCAATATTGACGTAGAGGACGTCGCCACGAGTCCGTAAACTATTAGCAGGCCCAAATCAGAGTTATAGATTGTAAGTTATGGTCAATCAAAGATTGTAATTTAATTCTGGGACAATTTGTTTCTAATGGCTATTTTGTTTCAGTACCTTTTTGGACTTTTAAATTCAAATAAATGTACTTTATGGTTGTTTTCAACTATCATTATTTTTGTTTTGTTGGCCGGCACATTTTGAATTTAGAGGGAGAGAGAAGCGCGGGGAGAGAGAAAGAGAGAGGGGTCGCACTGTAGCGACACCATCTTTGGCCGGCCATATCTTCCTTGTCCGGTGGAGTTAGGAAGTGTCCTTGGTATCATTGGAAAACTGGTGTGATGATCTACACGTTGGTACCAAGTTTGATCTCTGAAAACCGCCGGAGCACATCGAAAAAAGGCCTCGAAGTCTCAAAAAAACCACTCGCGGCAGCCACCACATCCACCTAGATCTACTATATTTTCCGGCGAGTGGCACGACACAGCCAGCACCTCAAGCTTCAGACCACGCCAGTGACCTGATCTGCAGCTGGCTGAGCTCCGACGACCGCCCGACGCGCTGCACGCTCCACCCGAACCTGCTGCCGATCCACCTCCATGCGCCGTCGCCGATCTGCTCCACCGCCGGCGAGTGGTGGTGCACCGCCAGTCCATGAAGCTTCCCCTCAAGTCGGTGAAGCTAACCCAGGTTGTTCCTCCCCTTTTCTCCTCCGTTAAAATCCTCAACGGACTCGATCTTTGGCCAGATCTTCCTTCCTTCTGGCAGAGCCACCGACGGCAAGTGGGTGATCACCACCTGTCCCAAAGCGTTCCTAGGGTCATGGGCAAGCTTGCTATGCTGTCGATTTGATCCAATTTCGGTCGGATTCTGAAACGCTTAATTCCAGTTAAGGTCCGATCTTCGGGGACCGATTCTGATCATTGGCTACGACGAATCATCAAATTGAAGGTAGCTTCTCATTCCTTGCATCTTCAATTTTGTTTCGGTATAAATTTTGTTGAAATCGGACTTAAAACGGGAAAATCCATGTATTTTGGAGATTTTTGCCAATTTGGGGCATTTTCATAATTTCTGAAAATATTGGGACATTTTCATAATTACTGAAAATGTTGGACAATTTTAGTAATTAGTGTTTTAATCTTGTAATTGGAGACTCATAGGACTTCTCTGAACCTTTGGTTAGTTTTTCGATAATTAAAAGAATTTTCGATAAATTATTTTTAGGTGTTCGTACAAGATCGATGGCTGGACCGGAGATCTAGCAGGAGCACGCTTCAGATCTATGAGTGCATTTATTTTCTAAACATTTTGAGATTATATATTATTATGATTTAATCGTATATGATTTGTTTTGATTGGATTTTCCTATGCATTTTAAATTATGCTTATTAAATATATTATATGCTGATTTAAATGGTTGACAATTTAAGACTATAATGCATTTGTGATTTTAATGGAATTCCTATTTATATGAGATTTGAGTTTTAAATGGTATTTGGTGATTTATGAAATTTTGGATATTTTTGCAAGTTTGTAGAAAATGGTAATTTCAAAGAAAATTATGGCTTTTGTGGAATTTAAGAAATTTTTGGGGCAATTTTTTTGATATTCAAAATATTTGATTGTTTTCATAAATTTTTTTAAATAGAAAATTTTGGAAAATTGTTTAAAATAAAAGGAATTGCAAAATTGTTTAAAAATTATAGGATTTGAAAAAAAAAATTGATGATATTCGGTGATGGATGATTTTAGAAATGATTTTAAGGAGTACCACATAGTATCGAGATGTTGATTGAGATTTATTATTATTATTATTATTATTATTATTAGTATGTCATCCTCTGCTGCGGACACGTGTCGGGAGAAAAATGATGAGGATCTTGCCATGATGGATTTGGGACGCCGGTTCGTTGTGATAAGTATACCCCCCTCCCCCCGCCTGTGTCGCCGTCAGGACGCTGAGGGTCACACGGCACGATATTATGCTGTGGTACCGGTTTGGTTTTATATTTGTTGATTTCTGATTTTAAATTGATGGTTCTGATTTCATAGATCGTGGCCCATGGCCTTTGGTTTTCAGGTTGTGACCCACTTGCTTGCTAGTTTATGAAAATGTGTTTGACAATCATTTAAATATTTATGAATTGCATTTATGGTTCTAGTGATTGATACATGATTTCAATGATCGTTTTAAATTATGTTTTCTCCCCTAAACCGTTTTATAGTGATTTAATGATTTTGGGGATAAAACCGAGGGTTTTGCGAAATGATTTTCAAAACGGGAAACTTTTCAACTTAGTGACGTGAGG
This sequence comes from Ochetophila trinervis, assembly GCA_003254975.1. NCBI lineage: Eukaryota > Viridiplantae > Streptophyta > Magnoliopsida > Rosales > Rhamnaceae > Ochetophila > Ochetophila trinervis. The sequence goes on from QANX01000375.1 coordinate 192,916, forward strand.
TTTGAGTGAAAATAATTTTAACTACTGAACTTATATTTTGTAGTTATCTAGGAGCACTCACGGAGATATTTATATCTCACGTTTTATTTTTTTTAGCTTCGTTCCCTAGGTCCTAGCTGCAGGTTCTCATGAGCTACCGCCGACATCGCATCTACACTCGACATCTGCTACTGTTTCTTTTTATGTAATAGGCTCTGTTTCTTTTATTCTGTTTACTCTCAGACTTGTATTATTTATATTTTTTTGTCTATCTCATTTAGTGGCTCTGACTTTCTCACCTACTTCCTAAGCTGTTTTAATATTTATTTTGGTATGACTAGTAGATTGTTGTTGTGATGCATATCTTATTTACATATTTCGTCTTATTTATTGTTTTCTTGTTTATTAATCTCTCTTTCGGAGGAGGATTCTGTCGGCTACCCCGAGGGATTCTGGTGGAATCTTCCTCAGGCGGGGCCTATTCGGATAATCCAGATGGATTTTCGGGGCGGGTCTTATCAATTTTCTTCCAGATTTTGTCTTTATATGTATTTGAGGAATGTCTTAAAAACAGACAGGATACTGTCGAAATTTTTAATAATTTTTTAGTTTTAGAAGATCCTCATTTGAGTTTTATTTAATAATTTTTGTGGAGTTATATGGCTGCTTAATGGCTTAATAGAAATATTAAGTTATGCATGTACGATCAATGTAGGTTGGGTCATGTTAAGAATTATGCTTATTTCTTCTTTACAGGGTTGCTCTTCTCGGACTCATATTCTTTATGCGGATGATTTGATGTTGTTTTGTAAAGTTCTTCAAACAATATTCATACTATTATGAAGGTTTCATGATTATAGGGCATGCCAACTTTAGTTTTTTACGTCCCATTGCATAAAGTTTTAGGCTCAATTGCACACTTGGAAAGGTAGTACTTTATCCATGGCTGGTCGTATTTGTTTAGTCAATGTTATTATTACCTCTTAGTTCGTGCATTTTTTTATTTTTTGTAAATGGTTTGTTGTGTTACTTAACAAGGCTATTCATAACTTTGTTGGACTGGTAATATTATGGTCACCAAGTTGGTAACTGTTATATGGCTTACATGTTGTTTTATGGTCAGAGCTGGTGGTCTTGGGATCAAGGATTTGGTTTCTTTCTAAGCTTACTTGGAAGTTTATTACAAATTCCTCTTTGCTTTTCGTTTTATGCGGGCTAGATATAGTAATAAATTTCATAATTATGTTTTCTTTCCATTTGGTTGGCAATGAGTCATATTCATTCTACTTTGATGGCGGATTCAATTGGATTATTAGAAGGCATTCTAAGTTTCAGGTTTGGTTGGACAATTGGATTGGAGTTTCTATTTTTAACTTTTTGGATTTTGATCGGCAGGTTTGGGATCTAGATATCATTGTGGGTAACTTTATTGATTTGGATGGCAAGTGGAGTTTATCATATAAGTTTGTTACTTCATTTATGGCTTTATCTGAGGTGATCAAGGAGTTTCTTATTTCTATTGATTCTTCAGACATGCTTGTCTGGAAGGACTCTCTTTTGGGTTCTTTTTCATGTAAAAGCTTTTTATTCTACGCTTCAGGATTCGAGAGTGCTCTCGGGTTGGATTATGTTTATTTGGGCTACTTTCATTCCTCATTCCCATTCGATTTTGGCTTGGAGAATTTTTATAGATCGGATTCCAATGGATGATGTTAGTTCTGAAAGGCTTATGTCTTCCTTCTAGGTGCCATCCTTATGGAGCAACAACAGGGAGTATTGATCATCTTTTTTTGCATTGTTCCTATGTTGAGGCCATTTGGTCTATCTAAATACATGTATTTAGATTCAGTTTGATTTTTCAAATTCAGTTTTGCATTTCTTCATGCATGAGGTTTGGTCAAAACTTAGCTCTCAGCTTGTTATCTTCTTAAAGTGGCGGCTTTGGCCTTTTTTTCAGCTATTTGGTTTGCCTAGAATTAACGTTGTTTTGAGAATTCTTTTATCTTTCTTAATTTTTCTCTTCTATTTGTTTGGAGATCTATTAGGGAGTCTAATTCCTTTCAAATAGGTTGCATGCGTAGTTCAGTGCAAGATTTGCTAATTCTCAATCAGTTAGGGGTTTCGAGTAAACCTCCTAGGTCACCAAAGTTAGTGATGTCCATTGGTCTCTTCCTTTCATCGGGTTGGATGAAGGTTAACATAGATGGTGCTGCTAATGGAGCTCCATATCCTGGTGGTTATGTGGATGTTTTTCGTTCTAGCCGTGGCTTTTGTAAAAAGTTTTTTATGTTTTTGTTTTTGGCTTGGATATTGTTCAAGCTTTTGAGGCTGAGCTTTGGGCAGTTATTATTCCCATAGACTTTGCTCGTTAGTTTTGATGGGGACATCGAACCATACAGAGGAGGTGGTCCATATGATGGTTTGAGCTATCCAAGAGGTCTCGTGACTTGTAATCGAACCAAGCAATTCAAGAAGGCCTTGAAGCTTTATATTCAACAAGCATTGGATAAAAAGGCCGAAGAAGTTATGGATGGGCCTAAGACGTCTTCATTTATTAATTTGCTGAGCTACATTAAAGAGTAGACGTAAATGGGCTTGGAATTATCTTGTAAATTAGTTTATTTAATAAGGGTATAGTAGTCTTTTATTTTCTATTCCTTTTAGGGATGATTATTTAGGAAACCATATTTGGCAACAATGTTTTTATTTAAAAGGCCAATTTCGGCCAGCATAATGAATAGAATAGATTTTTTGCAATTATTTGAGAATTATTCTTTTCTCTTCTTTAGTTTGTCTAAAGAACAAACTTCTAACTTATCAATCAAAGAACGAAGCTTTGATTGTGGTGTTTATAGCAAGGTTCTTGTCTTTCTTATAGACAACGGGTCAAGCTTCCATACTAAAGTTCCAATCTCTCGTTGGATTGTGGGTCGATGTCAACTTCGTAAACCATTGAATCATTGTAGAACGATCCATTCCGCTAGGATTCGCATCAAGTTTGCCTAGGATCTTGTCTGGTTAGTGACAGGACCCGCTCTACCCAAGTCTTGCATGCAGGACTTAATCACACTAATTAAGTCCCTAAGCAGTCAACAACCACCATAAATATCAATTCCACAACTCAAACTTCTTTATGCCAGAAAATTTAATTGAAATTTCGGTAGAGTTTTGTCTATATTTGTAATATTCTCCAAATTAATTACATGTACCTACAAGTTCAGAAAATAATTCCACAACACACCAGTTTACCAAACTCTACCATAATTCAAAAAATCTTGTAGTAATACCTCGATATACATAACCTCCTACATAATTACGAAACTGTAATTACAAAATATATTTCTATCACACTACCATTTAATACGCAACTAGCTCGTAAACTAGTACAATCTAATTTCGCTACTAATACCTCTAACTTACTGCACTGGCGCTTACTAGTAACAGTAGCAAGGCTAAAAAAATCCAAGAACTACCTGAAATATTTTTAGAAGTTGAAGGATGGGTGAGTTTTTGCATACTCAGTGAGTAGAAACTAAATAAAAAAAATAATGTTTTCTTCCATATATAATGTATATAAAAAATTTGTTTATGCATGAAACATTCTTTTGAATTAGTTCCATTTTTTAAATTTCAAAATATTTATATCTATGTATATAGCATAATTAATATATATCAATTATATCAAAGTATCTTAAAATATAAAACAACACACACATATCAATGAAATACAATATATGAGGGACATTCCAGTGAAAAGCCACAAAACATATATATATGAACCCATCATATATACCGGGCGGGTAAGCTAATCATTAAATCTCCAGTGAAAAGCCATAGATATATATATGTGAACAAATCATCGAATACTGAGCAAGTAATAACATTATCTGTGAAAATTATTGTCCCTTCATATATTCACACACATGTATGCAATTCATAATCCTAGCTCAGTGGCATAAACTATTGCACAAGCATAAATAATCTGGCGGCATAAACCATCGCCCAAGTAAATAACCTCCCTACTTGGCGGCATATCCCCTCGCTCAAGTAGTCACCAACCATATCCAATGTTAACCTCCCTACTTGGTAGCATAATCATCGCCCAAGTAGTCATTAATCTTGTTAAACCCCCTACTCGACGACATACTCATCGCCCAAATAGTCATCAACTATAAATATCATGCATTTATGAGTTCACAAAAAAAAGATTACATTCACAAAAATTCACTTTACACAATTAAAGTATTCTTTTAAACACAAATATGTATGTATTTATTTCAAAAAAAATAATAAGGTAATATATATATATATATATATATATATACTTGTAAAACTTATTTAATCACAAAAATACATTTCTTAATCATATAAACTTTGAATATATTACCAATTCATAAAATATATGTATATATTCATGCATTTACATATATATATATATATATATATATTTATATATATGTGTTCCCACTCACAGAAACGTTGCATTGACGTCTATCCTCGGTTGGATGCTCTTTGTCGTTCGACCGAAGTAGTTCATTCATCTAGTAATAACATAAAATAATATTACAACATATTTTATTACAGTAATATAAAGTAAAACCCCTTTTTATTACCTCTATTCACATTTATGTAATTTTTTTCCTAATTTTATTAATTATATTTTTTCTTAAATGATTTTTAAAAGTTAATACCTAAATTTTTATTCTTAATGTATATCATAAATAATTTTCAACTTATTTTTTTATCCTCATACACTTAAATTTTTCAACTAAGCTTACTAATTCTCAAACAAATACATAATTAACCTTCACAATTCATATAAATCTTTTAATTATAATTTATCATATGAACTCCANAAGGAGTTTAGCGGCAAACGGGATGCTAGGGAGCTTGACAACTATATGTGGCACATGGAGCGATACTTCGAAGCCTTAGACTTCCAAGATGAGAAGCAAAAGGTAAATACCGCTACCCTCTACTTTACTAACCTTGCGGCTACGTGGTGGCGTAGAAAGTACGAGGAAATGAAGAGGGGCACTTGCACCATCAACTCATGGGAGGAGTTAAAGAGCGAGCTAAAGAGGCAATTCTATCCCGTGAATGTGGTGCATGAGGCAAGAAAACGTATGAAGGAATTGAAGCACACAAGATCCATCCGAGACTACGTGGAGGAGTTCTCCGGGCTGATGATTCAAATTCCCAATATGAGCGAGGATGATCTCCTATTCAACTTCATGGATGGGCTACAACCGTGGGCATCAAAGGAGTTACAAAGGAGGAGTGTGCAAGACATCTCCACCGCACTCACCGTCGCCGAAACACTCATGGATTACAAACGAGGTGAGTCCTCCAACTCTGAGCCCAATCGCAATTATGCTAATGGTGGGGGAGCCATGTTCAAACCTCACCAAGACAAAGAATATAAGAAGCCACCATTCAGTAAAGATGGCAATAGAGGTAGCAAGATCGAAATAAAGCCAAAGGCAAATTGCTTCTTATGTGACGGGCCACATTGGGCGAGAGAATGTCCAAAGAGGAAGTCCCTAAATGCCATGCTCGAGGAGAGGGAGATGCAAGAGCAACCACAACTTGGTGGTCTACAACTCCTCAGCGCGTTGAAGGCTAGTCCCGCTCCCGCTCACAACACAAAGGATAAATCCCTCATGTACGTGGCGGCACGCATCAACGGCAAAGATGCCCAAGTCATGGTGGACACCGGTGCGTCCCACAATTTTATCAAGAGGGAGGAGGCCATGAGGCTTGGCCTAAAGCTTGAAAAGGGGAAAGGGTGGTTGAAGACGGTGAACGCAGAGGCGAAACCGCTCGATGGATTAGCTCGCAGTGTAGAGCTACAACTTGGCACTTGGAAAGGTAAGGTTAACTTTTCCGTTGCTCCAATGGATGATTTTAACGTAGTGCTTGGCATGGAATTTCTTAGGCAATTCAATGTCATCCCACTCCCTCGCTGCAACACCGTGTGCATATTGGAGGGAGATCCATGTATGATCCCGACGGTGTTAAAACCAAGCACAACCAAGTATCTCTCCGCCCTTCAACTCAAGGAAGGGAACAAGAAGGGGGAAGAAGCTTATCCAACCACACTTTGCAAGGGCAAAGATGAGACTACTTCAAAGAAGCGACCGAAGGGGAAAAGCCAAGTTTCAAAGAAGTTAAAGAATGTAAGGCCACCCGAGCTGCCCATGAAATGTCCACCTAGGAGGAAGGTGGGCCGTGCCATTGAGTTGGAGCCTTGTACCAAACCAACCAAGAAGGCACCACATTGTATGTCTCCACCCGGTGCNTAAAATTTTAGATTTGTAGTATAAAAATTATAAAATAATTATACAAAATCAGAGATTATCCAGTTGGGCCAAAACTTTAGACCATCTAGAATTCTTAAATGGCTAAAATTCGGTGTTCGACATTAATCGAATATGAATATATTTAAATTTATTTATAAAGTTTTTAAAAAATACCACAAGTTAATAAAAATAAAAAAACAAAAATGATTACCAAATTTTTTTTTCATAAAAAAATCAATAAATAGTTGTTTTTTAATTTTAGCAAAAGCATAAACCAAAATTTTTTTCAAAAAATATAAATAATAAACAAAAGCTAAAATCAAAAACTAAAAATAAATAAATTATCAAACGATACTGTAGACTTTTCCATCCATTTGAGAATTAAAGAAAATAAAAAAGACCAAAATGAAAATACCATCCAAAAATTAGAAGTATAAATTATTTTTTATTTTTTTTTAAAAATTTCATCCATTTAAACTCTGGATCTAGCACTGAACCAAAGTTACCTCTTATAATTTAGTTTAATTTTTGCCCACCGCTAAAAGAAACATGCTCATAAAATTTTTTGTTTATTTATTTATTTTATCATTGTGCTGTATTGAACCAGGCTTTCCCACACCCAAAATTTGGTTTAGTTTAGCTCACCATTGAAAAAAATATGGTAACGTGTCATTACATACAACCTATACTCCAAAAAAAAAAAAAGAAACTTACAACTTATATGTCACTCTGTATATCTTTATCTAAACTTATACATGCACTTTAACTAAAAACACAATGGTACGGTTATAATTTAAAAAAAAAAAAAAAAAGGGTTACTATAAAGTTCTGTTCATTTACATACTAGATGCTTTTCATTAAAATTGATAAATACTGTTATGATTTATTTTATTTAATATAACAAATTATCTTATAATATGATTGAGATTATTAAATAAAAATCTCAAAATCCAATATAAATCAGTTTGCAAAAGAAAGCGCATAACCAAACGAAAATTGACGTCTGAACTCAACATAATTGATTACGTAAAAGTTTACAAAATTACTCACAGCGAGGAGATTATGAATTTGTGAGTTTTACAACTACATTTTTGTGTGTTAGCAAAGAATCAGTTCTAACATGTATATTACTGGCTGGATTAGTTCTGTTCACAACTAAACTAATAATGTGATCCGCTAGAACCCAACAAAATATTTTAAGATCCATAAAACCATATCTGACATCATCCATCGATAGTCCCATGCTGATTTTGTTAGACGCCCCAAAACTGAAAAATGTGAAAAGATCTTCGCTCAAACCGGATACCAAAAAACTTCTGAGAAGTTAAAAGAACAATTCTCCTCCAACTCACATTTGAGAAGATTTCATGAAGAAATGAAATTCTTAAAAACAGGTTTTAGACTCAAGATTCATGATGGATTAGGCAATTGATCACACGAGAAAAAGAACTTAATAAACAAGATGTACTACCTCAAATTATCGCAACTCCTTATCATCATCAAGCTGTGCCTTTGCAGCTGCTTTTTCAGCTTCTTCCAAGACAAAATTTCTAACCGATCCGAGGTCCCTTGTGCCTGATCATATGCACATTAAGCCAAACGCATAAGATATATGATTACTGTAATTCTAACAATTTATTGAATTCTTTTAACTCAGGCCAACAACACAAAGATGATATACAGAGAAGATGGTACTGTTAAACAGTTATACTACAGAAATAACTCACTTAGTTCTCAAGGGATGATGGTCCAAGAGACAATCAAATCACAGGAAAAACAAATGACTTCAAGGACACCTAGATAACATTTTGATGCTTGAAACTTGAGAAAAAGGATAGAAAATAAAGTACACCATCAAAATTTCAGGAACCAAAATTTAATCAAGACACCTAATAAATTGGCTCTAATCTGTGGCATCATCACCATTATTACCATCATTTTATCATTGTACACAACTTAGATCCTGGTCCTGGAAAATTGTAATACACTGCAAGAAGTTTCACCTTCACATCAAACTGTTTCTATCACAAAAGTTAACATTCTGCCACAACCACAGCATCAATGACATTGCCATTGTTTCACAAGTTTACTAACAATGCATATCCTATCATCATAATCAGCAGTAGAATAAATAACATATTAGCACAATCAAATCATTGCAATGTCACTGAACACCCCATTCACACCATACCAGTTGCACCAACTGGGAACATTCACATTTTATGATGGCCATTGCCAAGAACTCAAGATAATTATCATTCTTACCTCTTCTGTGATTATCGCACTAATCAATATGAAACTACTGATGATTGCATTTGTAAAATACAAGTTTTACTATTTATATTTAAGCTTAAAATTATCACTTCAAATGCTCAAAGTTAGGAGCTCAAAAATAGTAACTTTCACACTAAAATGTCTAATTCAGCTTCAAGCTTAGCCTATGATGTCTATCATTTCAAACAGAACTGCAACAATCTTTTTTTTTTTTAAAAAAGAAAAAGAAGAACTGCAAGGAGCAGTTGCTTTTTTGCATACTGAATCCTAGAGATTAGCGATTCAATAATTCGCACTCTACCGATAATGGAATAACATTAACAAATTAATTCAGATTCACATGAGGTTCACCTGATGGTAAACCTCCTTCATCAACCTTATGTTGTTTCAAGGGCTAATATTTAAAAATGTGTTTGTAGCCAAACCTCCTTCATCAACCCTACATCGCTTCAAGGACTAATATTTAAAAATGTGTTAATACAGGCTACTGAACTACTAAACTGTGTGCAAAGTGAACCCTACATTTTAAATTTCTGATAAAAGAGGTTCTGAAGATAAAACCAACAGGTCAACTTGATGTGAGTCTGGTAGTATATAAATACATTATCTTCTTTCCAGTACCACAAAAGCTTACAAATATATCATCCTCTTCATACCAACACCTTTGATTACAACCATAATTGTTGGCTTCAATATATTAAAAATTGTAAATATGCCAGACAACAATTTTATGAGTCTACATGAACTACATATTAAGTTGCTTCTTTTCATAAAATTATTACATGGATCACCTTAAAAAAGAACCTAGTACCAGTGTTGCATTAGATCTCTGCAAGTAAAATTAGTATCGCGAGTTCCCTTATCTCACAAATGAAACACAAATTACAAACCTAAAATATGGCCTTTTTAGAAGTTAAAAGGTAAAAAGAGTAACATTCACTAATCATACTTGACAAAAAGCACTAACACTGAAGTAACTCTGAATTGTTAATGGACCAGAGTGAGGAAAAAAAGAAGGCAAAAGGGTGCCACATGTAATGCTACAATACTTGAAAGCAAAGACCAGATAACTTCAAATAGTACAAAAGTGAAGAAAAGTTCATATTCCAAAAAATGCTAAAAGTCAAACAGCAGCTAAGTATTGAAATCCAAACAAGTATAGAGTTCATATGCAAACAATGATTACAGTGGATGAAAAGTTAGAAAACACAAAGCAATTCATCCAGCAAAGAGATGGAATGTTAATCATTACCTTGATACTTTGCAACCTCTTCTCCTTCATAAAATAGCTTAAACGTAGGATACGAATGGATATCAACTTTTGTACATACTGGTTTACTTGTACTGCAATCAACTTCCCCAATCTCTATTTCATCTTCACCTTCCATTGCCTTTCCGAGGTCCTCCCACAGTGACCCCAAGTTCTTACTGATACATATTTTTATCATTACAAGCAAGCATCAGTACAAAGCAACAGTTTTTAAAATGAATTGTGGGATATTACTTACCAATGTTTACACCACGGAACACAGAATTTAACAAACCATGCAGTGTCTTTCTCCTTCACCTGTAAGACCACATACATTAACAGTTTAACACAAAGCGATGAGCAAGAGCAAGATCTTCATTTTCTAGTTCCTTGTCTGTGATATGTTTTTGAATTACTTCTTACTCACTAATATACTCAATTCCACTCTGACATTTCAAAGAAAACCATTCAATTATTGCTGGTACAAAATTTAACAAATTCTTCCTCTGAAAAGAGGGGGGGGGGGGGGGGGGGGGGNGGGGGGTTGGCCGAGAAGGAAAAAAAAAGAAAATGAAAAAAAGGAGTATAGCCATTCACAAATATAAGTTGAATAAAACCATTGGCCCTTAATGAGTGAGATAATTCAAGGAAATCCACACCTCGACGATAAAGCAAAATCTGATTAACAATTGCAAACAAATTAAAGGATGGAAATCCAAATATATAAACATGGACAACCTAATTGTTAAACACACTAAAGCACCAAAATGTTACTCAATTCTACTACTAGAGCACAGTTAACCAATCAATAGTTATGATTCATGAAAAATCAGATAACCTGCATAGAGCTATAATGCCTCTGGAACTATAAACAGATCGTTGCTCAAAGTTTAGTGCGTTAATGGTGGATCTGTACTTGATCTTGATGTGAACATAGTATTTGAAAGGCCTAAACTTAAAATTAGGGTTTTCGGTGTTCTAACCTTGTCAGAGAAGGTATCAGCCGTAAGTGCTAAAACCTCAGCTTTAGCATGTACTGTTAGTCCCAGGACAAGGAGAAATGAGAGGAGAACAAAAGAACCGAAGTGGGTTTTCATTGCTGATTCTCAGGTCTGTAATTCTTTTTCTTTTTGCAGGAAATTGTTGCTGAGAAAAATAGATGTCACCTATTGATGAAAGCTTAGTCATTGAGAAAAATATATATATAAAAAGAAATGAAAATTCCACTTAATAAAGATTATGACAATTTTTAATTCTTTAATATGACTTTATTCTTCTATTGATTCATTAACTAAGAAAGTTACAATACCAACACAGCAAAAATCATAACCATGCTTGAAATGAGACATTAATCTGAAATGGACAAAGTAAATATAGTGTTCATAAAAAACAAGTTAATGCAGATCATAACTTTTTCTTCAATCCATAGCAAGAAGTGCATGAGGAGCACTGCAACAAAGTTTACAAGTTTTTACAATCAAGCAACAATCTGACAACAGATTTCAAACACCAGCAATAATTACATCACAACATTGAACAAATGTTCCAGGGATGGAATTAAAATCCCCACAAACCTGGAATATCGGCAGGGGCAGATATTTTCTTTAATCCTTTATAGTCTAATTGAGAAGATTCTGAACCATGAATCATGATTCTCACTAAGAACATCAATATGCATCCAACTAACAAAAAGTAGATCTTTAAAAAAGAAATACAACCTAGCTATGAAACATTTTAAGCCGTGGCAATCTCTATAACAGGTGAAAATGTCAAAAAAAGTACTTGGCTGGCCTAAACTTGCCGGTCTCTAGCTAGTATCCAATACGCAACCTAAAACACTCACAAGAATAGCAACCTGCCCATGCCACAAATCCCCCAGAAACAAGGACACACCATATACTTGCAGCAAGATGCCAAAAAAAAAAGAAAAAAAAATGTTTTATCAAATAATCAAACTTTGGTAAGTAACAACATTTGCAATGCAACCTATCATTCAACATCATCTCAAAACCATCAACAGAAAACAACAAGAACTCTAGAAATTATTCACACATCTTAGGAAATATGAGGAGAAAAACTACCAAAAATCAAGATAAAAAAAAGCTAATAACAGATTTCAAAGGAAAGAAACAAGAAAAATGGAGCTTACAACGGTCCCGCTACTGCTCTCCGATCGAATAAAGAAAACCCTCCTCTGCAGCCCTGCCGGTGACTAGTCGCTAAAATTTTCGCCGAAGATTACTCCGGTGCGGGCGATTCAACCACAGAATGACATGACGAGTGCAGAGAGAGCTTTGGAGATTTTTGGTAATAAGAGAGCTTTGGAGATTGGGATGATAGATTTCTAAGTTCGACACGAAAGAATGAAAAAGAAAAGATAAACCGCTAGGGTTCCTATTTTTACCTTTGGGCCCGTTTGGCACCACGAATCACGATTGAAGTGGACTAGATAACGAATATACTGAATTATTGTATTTTTTTTTGGTAATTAACTGAATTATTGTATTTGGTACAGTTTTAGAACGGAAAATTCAATTATTACAAATATTTTTAATTATTAAATGTGTAATAATTAATATAAAATTTGGAAAAAAAATTAAAAAGTTATTCTTTTGTAACTAATTTTTGTTAAAAATATAAGATATAAAAAAAATTCAATTTTTTCCAAAAATATATATTTTTCAAAAATTAAATTTGTGCCAATAAAATTGTGAAGTTGAATTTTTTATAATATTTTGACACCTTAAGAGAAAAATATTATAAAGCCAAAATTGATCTAACTGCGAAGATAAGTGTTACACATTCAAACCTAATCGATCATTGAATAGTAGTTCAACTGGCTAGCGTAAAGATAATCTAATCGATCATTGCTGCATAACATATTCAACTAGCTAAAGTAAAAGCAAATGTTGAAGTAAACGCTAAAAGACCCATAACACTTGGGCACCAAAGACAAACATATAACAAAGCTCGAGTCTACTTCATGCATCTCAGACGTTTTCATTGCGAGTCAACATATCATTTACTCATATGGAAATAAAAATCCATAGACAACTACAAGCCAATCTTGGACTAATGGTTGTAAGCTATCCAGCTCGGCCATAGGTCATTGTCTAATGACTACAAAGTGGTCTTGGACAATAAAACTACGAACTATGCAACACATGGCTCATCTGCCTACCTTGGTTTTGAACATGAGGGTTTAGCCTATTAGAGGTAGATGGTAGATGATAAAAATTAAAAGCTAGTTATGAACCAGGTTTCTTAACACATACGATGAAACACTTCTCGGCCAAATCAAACTTTCAAGACATGATCTCCAAATCAACAAAAACCATTGAAGTTAAAATTTCTTTCCCCAGTCAACATTTCAAGACATGATCTCAGAATTAATAACAATCTTGAGGACAAAATTAAAGCTATTAACATGCAATTAGCAAACTAACAATCAAAAGACAATAAAAGACAAATGACCAAAAATCATCCACACGTCATAGATAAGCTATATCACTTTTTAGCAATCACTTCTGAACAAAGCCATTTCACATCAAAACTCATATTTTGGAATGAAATATTCACTATTCACTTATCAAAGTTGGAGGGCTAATTGTAAAAGTATTATTATTATTCTTCCATTTAGCCACTGAGCTTAATCATTACATACGTATTATAGATCAACCTAAGATAGGCCCATTGTCATGGACGTTTGAGACATCCATTTTAGCTCTTTCCAAGCCCATGCCTTAGTCCAATCCTATTTGGGTTCCCTTGTCATGGACTAGTCGAGCCTATGCTTTAGCCAACCGTCCAAAATCAAAGTCAAAGCGAACTATATCACATGATATGACTGCTCATTCCACATGTTTGCTCGGACTACCCGAGTTCATAGAATGACCGAACTACATTGTATTTGAGTTAACTCACATGTTGAACTATCTTTTAGAGTTATATCGTATCAACTTTAATCATAAGATGATATCTTGGTACAAATATTTCTAGTCAAATGCCATTAAAGCAAAACAACATGCCAAAGTGCTAAAAAGCAACAACAAAGCTTATTTGACATCAATTATTTACTATCTAACTCAAATAAAGACTCAAAAATAGGGGAATTCTAACTGTAGACGTAAATCTCATCACTCCAAAAATACCTAAACATATAGGAAGTCTAAGCCCAAACGCTTAACACTTTTATATGGCCACGTGGTCCAACCCATTAGAGGTGTGGGCTGGTTTCCTAATCTTACAAGGAAACCTAATGCTAGGGTTTATGTGAACGTCATAACAGTAATAATGCTTTAGCCAATTTTTGCCACTATCCATGATCTATTATCCAATTTTCCTAAAATATGGGACCCATTATCTCATGATCTCCATTATCCCTCAAACATATGTTGGCAATACCATATTGAATGATAGTTATCGGATCTTACCATTAAAACCACATATTAACTTTATTTGAAGTATGCTTATCTAAATATACAAAAGTCCTAGCATCTCAAATTCCCTCTCTGACTTGAGAGTTGTATATCTTACCATTAAAATCACATATTGACTTTATTTGAGGTATGCTTCTCTAACCAAAGGCCTCATAACGTATTTTTTATTTTGCAAGCTGATTCATCAATAGAAAAGATGGGGCACAACTTTAGTCATTGGTGCAGTTTTTTACATCAACACATGTCTTAGTTGCCTATTTTAGATTAGATTAGGAAAATGCAAGTAATGAAACATGCTTGTCAAATTAGATTAGCTATTTTTAATAGTGATTACCTTCTTAGTGTTTAAGTTAGTGCTAATTGTTTAATGGTGATTATCATGTTTGATGCATAAAATTGCATGTGTTGCTGAGACTGTTAGAGATATATTGCATGTGATTACCCTGTTTAATATATATTGCATGTGTTTAATGAATAGTTAAGACTTAGTTTTATGGTTGGAATATGCATATTGCTTGTAACATATTCCTTGTAATTTTATGTTTTTTTATTTTTTATTTTCTCAAAATCATGAGCTTTCTTATTATGATAGACCTTTTAGGGTGCCAATATGGGTCAATGAAGATTGATGAGGATTAGTTTAGTTTAGTATGCTTATGTAAGAGGCTATGGTATTGACTTATGTTTGCAGAATTATGATAGATGAAATGTTCGAAGTTGAAGCTATGATACCTAGGATGAATAATTACAAAACACATATCTCGAGTGACATGTTAATGTAGCTGTTTAAGAATTTAGAGAAAGAGGTTTGGATGAAATCTATTTTGAGGCCTACTTACTTCCATTGCAAACTATGAATTTAGATGAAATTTGTCATGCACACTTAACACTGAGACCTACCTAACTAGATAATGATCCCATCCAACTCAAACCCAAGTTTTCCAACCAAGTACTTACATCTTAAGTGGTTCATATACCCCAATAGATATAGAATTAGTGGTTAATAGTGACAGTGATAGAGGTACTGAAAGGTTCACCTTTACTAACCATGTACAAGAACAAACAAGTGGCTCTAGTGAACCACTTTCCCAACTTGATCTAAATTGTAGTTCATCCCAAAATGAAAACAATGAGGATGAGTTTGATCTAAATAAGCAGTTTGCATGGAATGAAGATAAGAATGAGGATGATGTAGTGTACAATTTTGCAATGGAACAATTTGAGAGAAATGAGAATGGTGATGAGGTTGACATAGAAATGATTATAGGATCAATCAAATGATAGTGATAGGGAGATTGTGATTATCTCAAAGGGTGAGGGTCCTAGTGCAAGAATGTCTAGGCAAAAAATATTATAGTTGTATAAACCCAATAGGGAATGGGAAACTAAACTGGAATAAAGAATGATATTTAAGAGCATTCTTCACTATAGGGAAATTTTGACAGAATTTGCCATAAAAAGGGAGTTTGAGCTGTTGAGGATGAAAATGAGATAAGAAGAGCGATTGTTAGGTGCAAACAACCAAATTGTCTGTGGAGAGCACATGCATCCATTTTTACTTGATAATAAAACATTTAAGTTGAAAACTTATAACTCTAAACACACTTGTATAAGGAATATAATAAATAATGAGGTAATAGCCACATGGATAGCTGTGAAATTATAGGATGATTTCAGAAGTAACCCTAATATCGACAAAATAATCATAGATATGGGAGCTGAGAGCCTTGTGTGAGGTAAAGCATGAAAAGCACAAGCTATGGAGAGCTAAAATGATAGCTCTTGCCAAGTTGAGTGGTAATTAGAAGATGTTATAATAAGTTATACAAGTATGCCAATGTGTTGAGATTGATGAATCTTAGGACAATGTATGTTGAGTTATGCCCTAGGACTGTTCTCACTGAAAACATGAATTTCCAAAGGTTTTTTTTTCACAGAGAGATGGTTTTGCGATTGGTTGTCGGCCATTCATTGGTTTGGATGAGTGCCATTTGAAAGACCATTTTGGTGGTGTGTTGTTAATTGAATTTGCATTGGATGCAAATAGTGGACAATTTCCACTGCTAGTAATCATCTATGAAGGTGAAAATCTAGATTGTTAGTGTTGATTTTTGGGATTACTATTTTAGTATGTAGGGGAGTAAAACAAGAGGCTTATAACTTTTATAAATGATAGACGGAAGAGAACTTTGGTTGCTTTGTCTATCCATTTTCCAAACTCATTAACCAAATACTATGTTAGACACTTTTTTTGCAAAATTCAAATCTTATTTTTTTGGAGTGAAAGTGTAACACTCTAAAATTTAAGTGGTGTTTAACAAGGTAATTATGGTTAATTATGTTTGATAATAAGATTGATAACACTAAGGGTAATATAAGAAAAATACTTGTTAGAGAAATAATTTTGTTAGTTTTAAAATTTAATCTAAGAGAAATAAAAACTTAGAGTTAATATTGGTGGATTAGTGTCTTTAATTAGAGTTAGTGTAAAAAATAAAAAATAAAAAATGAAAATGAAAGTAAAAATAGAAATAAGAAAATAGAATAAAAAATAGTAAATGACCATTTTGCCTTTGGAGTTAAATAAATATGTGATAAGAGTGAAGGAAAAATTAGAAAAGGAGGAAAATTAAAAATTAGAGGGCACCAGCTCCTTCTTCACGCAGACAATAGCTGTTTCCTCCATTTTTGAGAGCCGACCAAGCTTTTGAGAGAAAACAAAGTTCAATCTTCTTCAAATCAAGCTTAGAAATAGGTTACACATAGGTTTTAGAGCCTTTTAAACACTTTGGTCATGTTTGTTTTAACCAAAAATCACTCTAAGTTTGAGATTGGGAAGTTAGCCGAAAGTTTTGCTCACCGAAAATTGAAAGATTCCGGCCACCCTTTGCCAGAATTTTTATACCAAAAGCTTCCTATCTCATTTCTTTACAAAACTCAAGTATTGAAATGGAAGATTAGTTAGCTAGGCTAAAGATTTGACAAAAGGGACACAAAGGAGATTTTTCGATTTATGAAAAAATTGGTGAAATTTGACTCCAAATTGAAGGTAAATATGTTTTCCATGCTTATTTTTATTACATATTGATAGGTTTTGGTAGTTTAGTGTTTGCAAATGAAAAATGAGTGAAATTTGTGAATTGTTGAATATGAATTGATGAAAATATGGTGATGGGTTAGGAGTTGTGATTGAAGTTAATAATGATAAATTATGGTTAAGAGATTGGGAGGAATTGTGAAGAATTAATTATGTAATTGGTTGAGAGTTAGTGAGTTTTGTTGGAAAATTTAAGTGTACACGGGGATAGAAAATAAGTTGGAAATTATTCATGATGAAAGTTAAGAGTAAAAATGTAGGTATTAACATTTAAACATCATTTGAGGATAAATATAATTAATAAACCTATTTTATTAGGAAAAAATTACATAAGTGTGAAAAGAGATAATAAAAAGGCTTATAAAAATAACTAATATGAAAATGCTATAAAAATGGGTTTAACTTACATTACTGTAAAAAATATTTTGTAATATTAGTTTACTGTATTACTAGATGAATAAACTACTCCGATCGAAAGACAAGGAGCATCCAACTAAGNCAAAGCTGTCATGATCCCAAGTTCCAGTCCGGACCAGGCAATCTCGGCTGTCCCGGATACTGCCCCCGACCAAGTAGTCCCGGATTTTGACCTGGGCTGGGCTATCCTGGATTTCGGCTCTGTCCGGGCTATCCCGGGTTCTAGCCTTAACCAGGTTGTCCTGGATTTCAGTTTGGATCGGACTGTCTCGGGGTCTGACCCGGACTGAGCTGTCCCAAGTTTCGGCCCGGACCGTGCTGTCCTGGGTTCCGGCTCGGACTGTGTTGGCCCAGATTTCGGCCTCGATTAAGCTATCTAAGATTCCAGCCTGGACCGGGCTATCCTAGATTGCAGCTTCAACCGAGCGGTCTCGAGTTCTGGCCCTAACCAGGCGGTCCTGGATTCTAGCCTGAACCAAACTATCCCGGGTTCCTGCCTGGACTGGGCGGTCCCGGGTTACGGCTTCTACCAGGCAGTTTCGGGTTTTGGCCCCGACCGAGCGGTCTCGAGTTAAAGCCCTGATTGAACAATTCGTGATATTGACTACATCTGGACGGTGTCAGTATGGGCAATCTCAGATTCAATCTTTGTTCGAGTTATCTTGTATCTTAGCATTATTAACGATAAAAAAAAAATGAAAACTAAAAAATGAAAATATTTTTTAATGTTTTTTTCTTTTAAAAGAAAAGTGAAAATGACTTTTAGTTTTTAAAAAATACAAATGGTTATAAAATGCATTTTTCATTTTTAGTTTTTAAAAAAATCAAAAACAAAAACTAAAAACCATAAATGAATTAGTTATCAAACGACACCTAAAATATTCATTTAATTCATTTAATTCATTTTCATTAGATATTACAACCTAACTATACTAATATAGCAAAATAATCAATTACAATAAAAATAATCATATTACCCACTAACTTACTAACCCATTACAATATAACTATTCACTACAGTTTAACTATCCCCTAATAAATTTAAATAACATGAACAAGTCTCATGCTACCACTTCCAACTATACATGCATATATCATTAAGTTATAAATTCAAAATCACATTATTAGATTACAAAAGGCAATAGATTTATAAACTTATAGGATGTATTCTAGTATACGTATCACTGCTATACATCTTTAAGAAGCTATATATGCTTTTCATGAGCTTTCTCTTTCTGATTTTGGTTCTTTGAATCATAGGCTCATAATCAATATAATTCCACATGTTTCAAAGAGAGAAAAAAGCGGTTAGCTATTTGATAGTTTTGGGAATGAACTTTCTTATAGTTGAAGTTATATATTATAAAAAAGAGAAACTTATTCTTGATTAATTTACAGTGATCCTGAAAGCATTTGTCCCAAAAAATGTTGATTTACCATGATCTCGTGTACATTATTTCAGACAACTCTAACNAATAAAAATATCTTTGTTGGGGAGCTTATAGAGCACAACAAGTATGTTTTATAGCAAATTCATATATATATGTATAATATTTTTAGATATAAATGTTTTGTCTTTTAATTTGTAATTAAAAAAATATATGTATATATAATATTTCCATATCATTAATTAAGTTTGGTAAAAAAAAATACATTTTTGTATTAATTGAAAAAATCAGTTAGTAGGGGTGTGATTGCAAAACAAACAGAAGGGAGAAATATGTAATTTAGATGTCAGTGTCAGTGCGTCAGTATCAGTGCGTCAGGGTCAGTGTCAGTGCTTCAGCGGATGATATATTTGTACTTTATTTTTCCACATATGAGATAGAGTATATTTCACGAATGAAATTCTAACAGAAATGAGGGAGATGTCATTAGGCAAACCTCAGAGATTTAATTGTAATTTAGACAAATCTAAGGGGAAGTGGATGTAAAATACCCTATATATATTGATATATATATATATATTACCTTGTTATTTTCTTTGGAATAAATACATACATATTTATACATGTGTTTAAAAGAATACTTTATTTATGGATTTAAAGTAATTTTTTGTGATGGTGATCATATATGTGTAAATTTCAAAATGAATGATATCTATGGTTGGTGACTACTTGGGCGATGAGGTATGCCACCAAGTAGGAGGTTTAACAAGGTTGGTGACTACTTGGGCAATGAATATACCGTCAAGTATGGAGGTTGATATTGGATATGGTTGGTGACTACTTGGGCAATGGGGTAGGGCGCCAAGTAGGGAGGTTGATATTGATGATGCTTGGGTGACAGTTTATGCCGCTAAGTTATTGGGCGATGGTTTATGCCGCCAGATTGTGTATACGTTTTTAAATATATGAAGGAACAATGGTTTTTCACAGAAAATGTTATAACCCACTCGGTATATGATGATTTGTTCACATATATGATGTGGCTTTTCACTAGGGATTTAATGGTTAGTTTACCCGCCCGATATATATATGATGAGTTTATATATATATATATATATGTCTTGTGACTTTTCATTGGAATGTCCATCATATATTGTTATTACATTGACATGTGTGTGTTGTTTTGTTTTTCAAAACACTTTGAGATAAACAAATATATTAATTATGAAATATATATATATATATGAATAATTTGAAAGATAAACTAATTTTAAATGATGTTGCATGTATAAATAAACTTTTATATACATTATATATAGTTAAAATATTATTTTCGTACTTTAGTTTCTACTAACTGAGTATGCAAATATTCACCCATTCAAAAACTTCTAAAAATATTTCAGGTAGTTTTTGGATATTTTTTAGCCATGCTATTGTTACTAGTAAGTGCAGGAGGAACGAGTTAGAGGTAGTAGTAGCGTACTTAGATTTTACAAGATTATGTATTTGTTGTGTAGTAAATTGTAGTATGTTTGAGATATATTTTGTAATTGCAGTTTTGTAAATATATCAGTGAGATTATGTATATGGATGTATGACTGTAAGAATTCTTAAATTATGGTAGAGTTTGGTGAACAAGAATGTTGTGAAATTATTTTATGGACTTGCAGGTACTTGTAATTAATTTGGAGAATCTTACAAAAACAAACCAAGCTCTACCGAAATTTCTATTAAATTTTCTGGCATTTAAGAGTTTTGGTTGTAAAATTGATAATTATGGTGGTTGTTGACTGCTTAGGGACTTAATTAGCGTGATTAAGTCCTGAGGACTTGGGTAGTGCGGTCCTATCAAAACGTGATGAACTTATTTTTGGGAGTTGCTAAGGCTATAGTTCTTAAGAAATTTGGACAAAAAATTGATCAAATTAAGAACATTAGTAAAAAGAATATGTTTGGCTGCAAAAGATTTTAGCTTGTCATTGGAGTAGACATGAGTTTGATGTAACTACTGAAAATGTCCATGTTACCAATAACACGACTAAGTCATTTAACGGTCAGCTTAATATGCATAGAAATGAGCTATGAGAAAGATGAATAAAAATATCCAAAAGAGGAAGAAAAAAGCATTAAAGTTGACTAGCTCTGTTCTTAAGAGGTTATGACCAAAGTTGAAGCTAGCCATAAATAACAGAGATACTTGAAAGAGATTTGGGCAGCGTAATAAGAATTTGAGATGATTGATGAAAGTAGGGTATCTGTTTTTGACTTGGAGAAAGCAAGTTGTCGATGTAGAGGTTGGCAAATGACTAGGATACCTTGTAAGTACGTCATGGCATGCATCATGTATAAGAGAGATGATCCCATTGGCTATGTTCATAGCAGCTTGAAGATTCAACTTACTTATTCACTCAATACCAAATGAAAACTTGTGGCTAGAGATTGAAGTTGATCAGGTGTTACCACGAGATAGAAGAATGATGTCTAGAATGCCAAAAATAGCTAGGTGTAAAGAGCCAAATGAGTAAGCAATGTAAGTTGGGTCATTCAATTTGAAATGTGTCATCTGAAAAGGTCTTGGTAATAACAAGAGAATCTGGCCAATGAAATTTGCTAATAGAAAAGGACCAATGACCAATGAGGTATTTTTTTTCATTCACTTTTTATTGTTTACATTTCTCTTTTTGAATATCAAACATAATTAAACTTCACTTATGTTTGATCTTGCAACATGACAGTGGTGAACCAAGACCTTCAACACACGCATGTAGTGCATTATACAAGGTTTATTTAATTACTTTAATTTTCTTCATTACGTGCAAACATTACAATGTTTATAAAAAAAAAACTATAATAAAGGTTGTGCAATAGTATAAAAAACAATTGTAGGATGCTTGCCTTTTTCTTTTTTGTCATAAGTGGATGGATAGATGATAAAAATCATGTGTTTTTTTATGCTTTGGAAATATATAATTTCAGATTGCTTTATGTTTTTGTAACATTTAAAGACAATTGACTAACCATAGTTAGTTTAATCATATATAAAGTGTCACAGGGGCAATTCTGAGGGTCAAATTTTTCGCTCCTGTGCGGCCTAAGGCACTTAACCTTAGTCAGCCATCCATCACGAGACTGAGGCTCCATCCCTGCCCGAACCATGCCAGCACGTATGGTTGCACAACCTGCCCATACAATGTGCACACCATCTGTTTGATAAAATGCCAAGCACACACACATGCATAACAATGGTTAATCACATGCATTCACACTCATAGCAACACACATAATTATGGGGTTCTCTGCCCCAACCTTTCTATCTCATTAGAATAGGAAATCCTGCCAAGAGCCTAGCAAGGACCACCACATGCACCAAGTGCTTGGACTCACCAACCAGCCAACCCACCGGTTGCTTACCCTGGTTAACTTGGCTAGTGTCTCATGCTAGGCTCCAGCATATTACATGCATTACCGTGCAGTTACAACCCAATTGCCCTAGGTGTGCTGGCACCAACCAGCTTAGGCCACATGGCCTTGCAGTGGACAACCCCCAACTGCTGGGCTATGTGATGGCAGCAACCAGCCTTGCCATCTGGCCGAGCAATTGCCTCCTGTAACTGCCTAGAGTCATGCTGTCCGCATCCCATGTGTGCCACATCTCGGTCCAGCTCCAATCCACCATTGGATGCACGCCACCAAGGCAAGGGCCTGATGTAACCGCTCATAACTGCCCCACAAAATCAGCCAGCGCCTGCTGCCAACTCATCCAGTGTGTGGCAGTCATGCAAGCAGCCATGTGGGCTTGCCTGCACACTCCACGCGTGCCTGCTACATGTGCCTGGCACATTGGCGCACCCAGCCTTCGCGCCCCCGCTCAAGCCCGCGCCTGCCCACTCATGCAAGCCCTCTGACCTGCACAAGCCCGCACCTGCTTGAATCTGCGCTGCTGCCTGCAGCCAACCTGCTTGCACACCGAGCCTGCCTGCTGGCCACATTGCCTTGCACCTTGGCACCACACCGTGCCAAGCCTGCCGAGTCTGCACACTAGCCATGCTCACCAACATGTCTCGGTCCACAGCATGCTGGGCACCAACCCATGTCATGCTGCCTTGCTGCCTCACATATGTGCGCGCTGCCTACACGCACAAGTCCTTGTTGCGCCTCTCATCGCAGCCCACTGCATGCATGCATGCCTGCTCGCATGCACATGCAGTGCCTCGCTGCACGCCCAGCCCACTGCCTGGTCCACGCACAGCACATCGTTGAGCCCCAGCCTTGCACACGCCTCACGCACAGCACCTGCCTGCACGCACACTCACGTCTACACATATGTCCGCCCAACATGCTACCTACTCACAGCATTGCGCCATGCTGCTGCCTGCCTCGCAGCACCATGTGCGCCCATGTTGCTGCCTGCCTCGCAGCACATGGCTGCACCATGGCTACCACCTCCAGCCACGCTGCCTCAAGCATAGGCATGCCAGGCCACCTGCCCATGCCATGCCCCACTGTGCATCACCCACACAGTCACCATGCCTTGCTTGCACAAGGATGCACCCATCACAGGCACACCCCCTCCTTGCCTCGGCATGGTGCAAGACCAAACCATGCCTTGACCGAATGTCAACACACAAGGGTCTAACATAAAGGTTGTAAATGACATATAGAAGGGCTGTGGTTAGATGTTAAACTTGTATAGTGCCATTTTTTTGGGTATAGTTATAGGATGAGTATACATTGTCTATAGTTGTGTCCTTTTTTTTTTTTTGAAGGCACAACAACATGGAATGGATGTTTCTACAATGATTACTAGGGTTGCATCTTTTAAATTTATGGACAGATATGGATTATAACTGCAATATTTTCTTGATGAGGTTTAATGAAATTTTATATTGCTTTATTTCTATCATTCATTTAAATGTTATTATCATACATTTATTACATATTTTTCATTGCAAATGCAAATGTAACAATTAACATACCAAATAACAACATCATTACCTTCATTAAACTTTAGGGTTATTATCACTTAAAGTTCCTAAACTATATCGTATTTTACACTTTAAACCTCAAGTTTTTTTTTCTTACTTCGATCCTCAAACTCATATTGTTGTATTGCCGTAAGTCATTTTTGAAGTTTTCGTGCATTTAAACTGTTAAAAGGCATATGCAATGCACGTGAGGTCAATTTTAAAGGTAAAATTGTAATTTTAGAATTTTTTTATCAATATAGGTCTCTAAACTGTATCGAAATTTACATTTTTTATCCTAAAACTTTTTTTTCACGCTTTGATTTTCAAACATATATTTCACTCAGAAAAGCTTACACATGAGATTCACGCTGACACCTCTCTCTCCTCCTTGCAAGGTTATTATTTTCTTTTTTTTTCTCTAGCTTCATTTGCAGACATAAGAAAGAAAAATTGATCAATAGGGTTTTGATTTTGAAAAGACAATTGTGAAATATTTAATATATGTTGGAACTTAAATATGAATAACTAAAAAGTAGAGAAAATGATGAGAAATGAAAAACATAATTAAAGTAAAAAAACCTATGGATTGTTACATATTAAGCTTGAGTATTCGTTTTCAGGCGTCATGTCATCAAATCAATGCATGGTGACATCATTAACGTAAATATGAAACATATAGTACGAAAATCATCAGAAAATGTGGTCAGAGGTGAAAGATCTGGTCGGGTATGGATACAGGTCGTGCAACCCATTTATCCTTAAACAAAACGACCTATGAACTCATTTCAAGCTTGAAGATGACTGAAACGACGTCGTGTCCTGGATTACATCGAAACGACGTCGTTTTATTTTTTAATCTTTTAAAATGAAATGCCATAAACTAAAACGACGTAATTTTATGCAATCAACTATCCAAATTCACTACATTTTAGATATTCAAATTTAACTTTCAACACATATTAAATATTTCGCAATTTTTTTTCAAAATCAAAACCTTTTTGATCAATTTTTTTTTCTTGCTTTTGCAAATGAAGCTAGAGAAAGAAAGGAAAATAATAACCTTGTATGGAGGAGAGAGAGTGAGATTGAAAGAGGTATCAGCGAAAACCTCATGTGTAAGTTTTTCTGAGTGCAATATATGTTTGAAAATCAAAGTATGAAAAAAAAGTTTTAGAACTAAAGTGTAAATCGCAATATAGTTTAGGGACCTATAATGATAAAAAAATTCTAAAATTACAATTTTACCTTTAAAATTAATCTCACGTGAATTGCACATGCCTTTTAACGGTTTAAATGGACAAAAACTTCAAAAATGACTTACATTGATACGATAATATGAGTTTGATGATCAAAGTGAGACAAAAAAATTAGATCAAAAGTGTAAAACACGATATAATTTAAGAACTTTAAGTGATAATAACCCTAAACTTTATATTGCTTCCATATTTTTCGCTCCTTTTTTTTAGTTCTTTAGTCTCCTTTTTCATATGCATGTTACCTGTGTCATTCGATGACAATTGCATTTTTCCATTGCTTGCATCATCATCTATGTTAAAATCTTCATTATTAGAGATCCAAAAACTAAAATAACTACATTTCCCTCGTAACCATAAAAAAAGTATGAATTTTTTGTTGAATATGATATCTTCGTAACAACTTTCCTTCTACAATGACACCTCTTATTTTTAAATTTAATCATGCCGCCATTTTATATAAGTGCTGCCACTTGATAATTGCATTTTACCACTTGATGGTTACATTTTCCAGTACATTTGAGTTGTGGTGCTGTTGAGTACACATTGGACCAATTAAAATTATACAAATGTGATAGGAATTTTTTTTTGAACCTGATTGAAACTTTTGCAAATTTGGTTTTGAATAGGTGTTTTTGCAACCCGTCAAATGAGTAGTAGGGGATCACTTGAAATTATGTGAATGGGTAGGAATAAAAATTTGCAATTGAATAAAGATTTTGCAAATTTGGCTTTAAACGGGGAGTTTTTCAAACTTCCTAATGCAGTATGTAAAACTAAATTTATGACATTGGACGCTAAAGGTCATATGTCACATCAATATTTTAATTTGTTTTGAAATTTTAATTTTAGATTCAATATTATTTTAGTAGGATAAAATGTATTATTGTTTTTTACTCTCTGATTTTGACATGTAACTAAGTTTAAATACTGTAAATTATATTTTTAAAATGTTAGGAATCTGAAAAGATGTTAATAGAATTCTCCTATAAATAAAAAATATGTTGATATGAATTTAAACTGATCAACATAAACATGAATGTGTTGCACAAACAAAATAAATTAATAAACCCGCACAACACAGAGGGCTAGAATATTTTATAGGAGCACAAATATGGCAAGAGCACGAATGTACCAATATTTAACGGATCATACATACAATCAAAGATGAAAAATGGTAGCGACAGAAATATCAAATGTTAAAAATATAGAAATATCAATGGAAGTATAGATAGAATATCAATGTCAACAAAAATACAAAACAAATGACTGAAATTTATAAGAAATTATGAAAATTTAATGAAACTTCATGATATGTTTATATATATAAATCTTTGTTTTTTTTATAGTTAAAATATGTATTTAGGTATATCTCCAAAATTGAAGTTAAATCTAATAAATTATTTTAACTTCTATATAATGCATTAAAACTTTACTCTCTCCAAAATCCCTTCTAATTTTTTTTCCTCAATTTTTTCCCGCTCATTCAATATTTATATATATATATATATATATCTTCTTCTTTTTTATATATATCTTTTGTTTTTTAAATTAAAATATATATATTTGGACAAATCTCCAAAACTGAAGTTAAAATCTAATAATAATTACAAGATTCATGGTTTACCTTTTTCCACCATTTTATATCCCAATTTTTTTTTTAACTATATATAATATTTTTTATTCATATTTATATTATTTTACTCTTCATTCTTACTCTTTTAAAATTTTCAAAATAAAAAGGTTTCATCCATTGAATGAGTTACAATACAGTTTTTTTCCGCTCATTCAACATTTATATATATTTTTATATTTTTTAAAGTTAAAATCTGTATTTGAGTATATCTCCAAAATTAAAGTTAAATCTAATAAAATATTTTAACTTAAAATATATATATATATATATATATATATATATATATAAAGTTAAAANTATATATTTTAAAGTTAAAAATCTATGTTTGGATAAATCTCCAAAACTAATGTTAAAATTTAATAATAATAACAAGATTCGTGGTTTACCTTTTTTCACTCTTCCATATCCCAATTTTCTATTTTTTAACTACTTATAATATATTTTTTTTATTCAAATTTATATTATATCATTTTATTTTTCATTCTTACTTTTTCAAAATTTTCAAAATAAAAAGAATTCATCCATTAAAAGATTTTTTTATATTACAATTTTATTTCAATGTTTGAACTTAATTTTTTTTAAAGTTAAAATTATATTTGGATAAATCTCTAAAATTAATGTTAAAATCTAATAAATTTGTATTTGGGTAAATCTTCAAAATTGAAGTTAAAATCTAATAAAATATTTTAAATATAGATAAAAACTCTACACTTTCAAATATAACATACATATATATATATATATTTGTAAGTTAAAATTTTTATTTGAATAAATCTGCAAAATTGAAGTTAAATCTAATAAAATAATTTTAACTATAGATAAAAAAAACTCTACACTTTCAAATATAACATATTTATATATATATATATCTTTTCTTTTTTTTAAGTTAAAATATGTATTTAGATAAATCTCCAAAACTGAAGTTAAAATCTAGTCTAATAGCAATAATAACAAAGTTCGCGATTTACCATTATCCACTCTTTAATATCTTGATTTTTACCTTTTTTTAACTGTATATAATATTTTTTATCCATATTTATATTATTTTATTCTTAATTCTTATTATTTTCGAAGATTCTAAAATAAAAAAGGGTTCATGCATTCAACATATAAATTGTTAATTCAATTAATGATCATATTCTTTCTAATATACCTAGTGATGAACAAACATATATAAGTTCTGACAGTGGTGAACAAACTTTCCAATAAAAAAATTACACATTCTGATGCAAGGATCATAGAATCATATTTTAGCATTGGAGCAAAAGAGGAAAACATCATTTTATCTAGTAGACTAGTGATGCGTTCTCGAGCTAATAAGATCAAAGAGGGAATGCTTGGATTTGTGAAAAGAATTATGGATGAAAATATATTCAAGTTTAGCTACTTTCGGATTATAATGGCAGTTTTGTAATTTTATTTTTTTCGTATTTTATTTATTTAAGGTTAGTTTTCAGCCTTAGGATTACTTTTCTAATATTTAATGGTTTATATGGATTATTGATTTAATACTAATCCATATATAAATGTGGATCAATATCTTTGTTAGTTTTTTAGATTTTAAT
The DNA here is from genome assembly GCA_003254975.1 of Ochetophila trinervis. Taxonomy (NCBI): domain Eukaryota; kingdom Viridiplantae; phylum Streptophyta; class Magnoliopsida; order Rosales; family Rhamnaceae; genus Ochetophila; species Ochetophila trinervis. The sequence goes on from QANX01000375.1 coordinate 221,482, forward strand.
CAAAGTAGAGATACTTTATGGCAATTGTTCTTCTCTTCCCTATCCTTCTAATCCACGTTGTTATATACAAGTTATCTAAGAGTTTAGTATGGTGGGTTTTTGTTTCTATTTATTGTTTAATATTTCTTGTGTGTTTTGGGGTTTCGGATGCTTTAATCTTGGGGTTCCGTATCAATTGGTATCACATCAATAAGAAAATAAATTATTTCAATTGATTAAAATCTGAAAACTATATCTAAAATAACAAAGGAATTGATCCCGCTTTATATAGAAATTAGGGTTAGATCAAAAATTCATCTAAACCATTAAATATTAGAAAAGTAATCTTAAAACTGGAAACTAACCCTAAATAAATAAAATACTAAAATAGTAAAAATTACAAAACTACCATTATAATCCGAAAATAGCAAATATTACGAAACTGCCATTATAATTCGAAAAAATATAAATATTATGAAACTACCATTATTAAATGTTTGTTTTTAAAATGACGTCGTTTCATCTTCTCAACTTTTGAACATCATTACCACCTTCATTTCTTATTTGGACATATGCTTAATCATCATTAGGTCTCGGAAAAGTGTTTAAATAATTTGGAAACTTGAATCGATTTTCATCCATAATTCTTTTCACAAGTCCAAGCATTCATTCTTTGATCTTTTTAGCTCGAGAACACGCTACTAGTCTACTAGGTAAGTTGATGTCATCCTTTTTTGCTCCAATGCTAGAATATGACTCTATGATGCTCGTATCATTCCCTCCATTTTCAAAAAGATTAATCCTCGAATCTACATCCATATCAAAAGGAGAAATATCAAAAAATTGAATGTAGCTGACACATTGTACTCACATTGAAGGACGGTTTTGTATTCGTTATCGTTGACTCTTTCAAGCATTTGAAACGGGCCATCTCCTCTAGCATCCAACTTTATTTTCCTAAGGTTAGAAACTTTCCTTTCCTTAAATTTACCTAAACCCAATCTCCTGGTTCGAATATCCTCCACGTGTCATCCCATAAAACTTTCCAAAAGTGACTCAAAAATTTCATATCCCTATTAGACAAAATAGTTCTAGGCATTCCACGCAAATTTTGATTTCTCATCAAAATCCTTCAATAAAGAGACAAAAACACTAGGCAAATCGGGGTTAAAGTTAGTTTTACAAAGCAAAACCTCTCGAAACATCACTAATAATATTGCTTTCTTGCCTAAAAATGTACTATTGACTTCTCTATCTTTTGCATTAAAACTCTTTTTCTTTTCACTCTTCTCACTTTTCTCTATTGCACTTTCCTCTTTATTTTTCTTACTAATGCAATTACTCACTATTGGGCCTTTATTTTTATTATTTTCACTATTAGCCTCTTTATACTCAATTCTTTTATTTGCCTCACTTTTCAAATCCTCATGTGAACCTTTGGATAATTTCAATTGTTCAAGATATACCCTCATTTGGAGATAAAATGAGCAAATGTGACTTTCTTTTCATTATGCTCATGTCTCCTAGCTCTTGGTTCCTCCCTCATTGGACGTCTCCTCATGGAATGATTTGAGACTTCATTAGGAACCCAATGACTCTATATCTCTAGTTCGAGAACCATATCTCATTGGGCTATTTGTGGTGGTCAAAAAGACTTCATTTACCTTATCATTTAGCTCATCCAACCTCTTGTTGAACCTCCAAAATTCTCCTGCAAATGCATTGTAAAAGAGCTTCATGCCCGGCGTCATCTCATTTTCTAGCTCTTCCTTGGAATGAGCGGGTTCTTTTTCTTCTCTTTTTGACATTTTAATTTCTACAAGACAAGATTAGTAAAAGAAAAAATCTTTACTTATCTCCCTCATATGTTTCACTCTTTTTAATGGTAACTACGCTTGTGTTTCACACAATTTTGGCTTTTACTCTCAATGTGCTCACCACTCAAGCATTTTATCACTCACAATCTTTAGAATCAAGTTGCACTTTAGAGTTAAACACAACAAATCAAAGCAAGAAAAACAAATATCAATTATCACAATTTCAAAACCTAACTAAAGAAAGAAAGTAGATCAAAAGAAAAGATAAAAATGGACAACTAGAGTAATGGAAAGCAAAGATTATCCTAAGCAAAAAAAAAAAAAAATTCGGGATTTTTTTTTAGATCCCTAGTGGACATACCTGACCAGGTGTGACCCTAGGTGCTTGGTACTGTGATTAGGTTTTTTTTTTTACTTCTTTTATTTTTTATTTTAAAAAAAAAACCAAAATCAACAAGATAAAATAAGACGCACGGATCAAACAAAACTTTTTTTTTTTAAAGGAATCAAAGTATTATGAACGAAGAATACAAAAAAAAATTGAAAACAAAATAGATAGGTACTTATCTCAACCAATGCTCTCGATGCGGAACCCCAAGATTAAAAAATCCAAAACCCCAATACACACAAGAAATATTGAACAATAATTAGAAACAAGAACCCGTCATACCAAATCCTTAGATAATTTGTATCTAAAAACATGGATTAGAATGCTAAGGAAGAGAAGAACAATTGCCACAAAATATTTCTACTTTGATAAGAGAGTTCAACTCCTAATACAACAAGAATAAGAAATTGATTCCTCACATTGCAAGAACACTCATGAGAGTAATAAAAAAATAAATTCTTTCAATTGATTAAAATCTGAAAACTATATCTAAAATAACAAAGGAATTGATCCCCCTTTATATATGGATTATGGTTAGATCAAAAATCTATCTAAACTATTAAATATTAGGAAATTAATCATAAGGCTGAAAATTAACTCTAAATAAATAAAATACAAAAATAACAAATATTATGAAACTGCCATTATAAAATGCTTGTTTTTAAAATGATGTCGTTTCATCTCCGCAACTTCTGAGCATTATTACCACATTCATCTCTTATTTGGACATTATGCTTAAATCATCATTAGGCCTCGAAAAAGTGTTCAAATCATTTGCAAACTTGAATCGACCTTCATCCATAATTTTTTTCACAAGTCCAAGCATTTCCTCTTTGATTTTCTTAGCTCGAGAACACATCACTGGTCTATTAGGTAAGATGATGACATCCTCTTTTGCTCCAATGCTAGAATATGATTCTATGATGCCCGTATCATACTCCAAAGTTCTTGAACAACATTATATGTTCAAACTTTCCAAATTTTGTTCTTAAGCTAAAAATTGTAGCTCATATTATGCAACTAAAAAACATATATTAGTCTTCAAGACTATGTAATGAAACAATGCTAATTGTCACTTAGCTTGGTACTTATGTTATAGAAGGAAATGTTATTACTGGATCAAATATGAGTAAAAAAGTATTCATTCTACGCATGATATTGACTCATTCAAATTCAAAACTTCCATTTAAATTTTAAAAGAGGCAATTTTTGTTGTTCTGTTTGTTTTGCTATGACGATAAACAAAAGTTAAGGGCAAACTTTAACAAATGTTGAACTTTTTCTTCAAAGCTCTATTTTTAGCCATGATCAATTATATGTTGCAATACAAAAAATGAGACAATAAATGATTAAAGATTGATTAAAGATTGGTAGATAGAGATTGGCAATGATATAAATCAACAGATAATGTGGGTTTTCCGAAATCTCTCATATGTACTTATAAACTTCATTTATATATTAAAATATCAATTTTTTTTATATAGAATCTCATTTTTTAAAACAATTTTTTTTTTCAGTTAATAGCTGTTGTTTTATATTTTTATTGTTGAATCTGTTGATCGGTATAGTATCCAAAATCATTATTCTGTTTCTTTTGAAGTAGAAGGTATATGAAAATTGTCTTACATGAAATGAATCAGTAAGTGTGAATCTATTTTCCATTTTGTCAGTTTATTTTATAATATTTTTCATTTATGATACCGAAACATGATGAAAAACACGACTTGACAATGTTATTGGTGTGAGTTCAAATTTGGAAACATATAGTTGAAAACTTTTTACATTTTATATTTAAAAAAAATTAATTGAAAAAGAATGACTTTCCAATTTTATTTTTTAAATTTCATATTAATTATTACATTTTTAATAATTCAATAATTTTTTTATTATAAAATATCTTGTGGATCGCACGAATATGATCTAGTTACTAGTATGCTATTATGTAATAATTTAAAAATAATAATAAAATAATTGAAAAAATAAACAAGAAGAAAATGAAAATAATAGGAAGTAAAGATTACAATTTGATAAAAAAAGAAAAAAAATTATAATTTAAAAAAAATACTCATGTCATGCTTATATATAATATTTTAAAACTTATTATTTTTAAATTTTTTTTATAATAATTAAAAAATATTATAATTTTTATATTTATAAAAATCTATAATATTTTTAAATTATTTTTAAAATATTAATGAATATTTTTTAAAATTTTTCATAGATATTTAAAAATTATTTTTGGATAGTTCAAAAATTTATATGAAAATTATAAAATTTTTGACATAATTATGAAATCATTAACATAATTTTTTTAATAGAAATATCATAAAAATATCAAAAATTTCAATAATTATATCCGTAATTTTTAAAAGCAAATATCTTTTTTATAGCATAAAATTTTTTTTATTGATTTTTTCATCCCTACAAGCACATTGGCTCATTTGACACCTTAGATATTCAACAAAAAAGAAAAAAGAAAAGACTACCGTAGATTTTTTTTTTGGTTTCAAAAAAAATTTACAACGTTTTTTTTTTTCTTGGGTAATAAATTTGCAACGTGTTATGTTCAGAGCAGTGGTGCACTGTGCATACCATTCATCTCCAAACCTGCTTTGTCCGTATTGTAGCTAATATCCCCCAAATTATAGATTTCAGTCGAGTGCCCGAAGCTATTGTTGGTCGTTCGTCCCTTTAGCCATACAACAGTCAGCACAGGTTGGGAGAAATTAGGGAAACAATTCTCTCTCATCGTCCCCACTTCCATATCTATTTGATTTTCCACATCCTTTAGAAAATCCTAGCTATTTGCAGCTCCAGCCATTGTAGAAAACCCTTGACTTTGAGAGAGACGAGTCTGACGCGTACAGGTACATTGAGTGTGAAAGGCCAGTCCACTGTAACATAGAAAAATTGTATAAGTTCTTCTAATCAAACAGTAACGATTGTTTGGTTATACTAATTTTATGGTTTATGAGAAATTGTTGCCACTGAATCTGATAGTGCTTCTTTCTTTCTTTCTTTCTCTTACAGAGGTTGGTTGGACTGTGGCAATTTCAACATGTACATCAAGCAGGTAGGTTTATGGAAAATTTCTTTAATCTAAAAAGTTTTCATTATCCATGTGAATTTTGTTACGTTCTTGATGTCGGTGGCTTCTGGATATAGGTTATAATTGAAGGTTTTAAGAGCTACAGAGAACAAGTTGCTACTGAGCCTTTCAGTGCCAAAGTTAATTGTGTTGGTAATACTGTTCTTTCTTCCAATTTCCTTGATTCTTTTCCTTTATTATATATATATGTATGCCCTTCTTCAGTTTGAATATCTATCTATATACCTAAGTGTATAATTATATTATCTTAAAATATAATTAGTGTATAATGTGTATATATATATATGTATATATATATTATCTGAACTAGCAAGTGACATCTACTTTCCTTCTGTTCAAAATGGGCATTGCATGATGCGGTTGTAGCTTTTAAATCACTGAACTATAAAGTAGCAATTGTCAATACTTAACTATGGTTTTCACTGGTAAGAGAAGTGCTACAGTGGAATTTGCATTGTTTGATACATTTTTAATACATTAAATGGATTTAGTAAAAGCATATATGGTATAATAGTTTACTCAAGAGGGTTACACTATAACCACATCTGTTATGCGAATTTTGTTGAAATGCCTTTATGTTTCTGGAAATTAGAGAAACCCCCTTTATTTCTTACATAATTGTTTCAGGTGCTTGGTTAAGTCCTCTTAAAGACATATGCCATATCATTCCTTTTGGAACAAGTAGATATATATGTTTTTTCATATGTAAAAGCTTGATTTTGTATAGTCCTACTAGAATTTTTTTATTTTTAAGTATGATTAATGAGTGAACCATCTCTGTTCTTTCAAAACTTCATAGTATAACAATTAATGAAGAATAACTCAAACAAATAAAAGGTGATTGCACTTTAATTATATTTTACTATATTTTACATTTTATTCCTTTCCATTTCTTCATTTAATTTTTCTATCTATTTAAAGCATTTACAAAAGGATGACTTTCAATTGAACGTGATGTTTACTGTTGCACCTGTCATAATGAGATTGTCTATGATGTTTACTAATACAATTGTATATTCATTTCAACTATGTATTTTACAGTTGGTGCTAATGGATCTGGGAAGACAAACTTTTTCCATGGTACATTTACAATTACCTTTAGATCATTGTTATGTTGTTCTTATCATGCGATTTTTCCTAGAAAAGAGTAAGCATTATTGATAGTTTTTATTTAATCTCACTCGGGTTTGAAATATATGTTGTATAGCAATTCGTTTTGTGCTAAGCGACCTCTTTCAGAACCTGCGGAGTGAAGATAGGCATGCACTACTGCATGTATGTTACACTTCTTTTTGATATTAGGTTATTTTGTATAACTTAGCTTCCATTTTAATTCTTTGCTTAAATCTTTGACATTTATATATTATTATTGGTTAGGAAGGAGCGGGACACCAAGTTTTGTCTGCATTTGTTGAGATTGTCTTTGATAACTCAGACAATCGTATCCCGGTAGTACTCTTTAACATATGAGGATTTCCATTTAGTGTGTGTTTGTGTTTTAAATTTCTGTGAACTTGATAGTATAGTTATATTTAATATCAAGTATTTGCTTGTATACATGTTATATACATAATGATATGTTTCCTTTCTTGTATACATGCTATATACATAATGATATGTTTCCTTTCTTGTAAATCTCAAAATTTACTGAGAAGTGCTATCTTCTAGTTGTTTGCTATAATTTAATGCCAGTGACATCAATTTAAAATTTAAATTGTTGTCACAGGATATGTTTTATGTGTTCCTTTAATTATTATTTTTTCCCAACTTTTCTCTCTCTCTCTCTCTCTCTCTCTCTCTTTTGTTGATCTTTGGAATTAATATTAAAAGTACCATGGAGCGAAAGAGCAGAAAATGAGCATGGATTTTTTTCCCAAAAGCATTTAATTCATGGCAACTAGTTCCTTTCATTTTCTTAGGATGAAATATGCTTGTTATCAACCTCTGCAGCCATTCTTATTTTTTGGCCTTTTGGTTTGAATATCTAAAAGAACTTGAAAAGTAAAAAAAGTATTAATGTGCCTTCTGGACTACAGAAGTTGGATGCTTAAAACTTACTAGTGCACTGGTCAAGTAATTATTTTTGTTGGATAGAACTGAGGATAATTTGTGGAGAAGCTAATTTCTTTGTTGCCTTTTGTGTATTCACTTATTATCATGGAAATTAAAGAGGATTTTGTAGTCTCTGTCATCTTTACTTTTGGTTGGTTTCTCTCCTCCCTACATGGATTTCTTATGTGCTTTTTAGTTTACCTCCATTTGGAAATTTTTCATGGACGGACTGCATAGATAATTTTGTGTAATTGGTTGAGTTCTCTCCATAGATAATTTTGTGTAATTGGTTGAGTTCTCTCCATAGATAATTTTGTGTAATTGGTTGAGTTCTCTTAGTTTTTATGGTGGTATTGAAATCATTACCTTCCATTACTGGAGGTATAGTGTTTCTTGCTTTAGGACACTCACCTATGTGCTAAATAAAACCTGTGTAAGTCAATATCTAATGTGGTTTCTAAGTTTTTACAAGTTCCATCTATTTCTAATCTTCATGCGGTTTATGAAATTAGGTCCTAGTTGAGACCTTTTTTTAACCAATTTTGGGTTTTCAATTTTGTCCTTGCACACATACTCCTAGAAGTGATACATGCTATAAGCAAGCATATAAAGATTATTCTTCTGTTCAAAGTTTAAGGATTCTATTTCTTTTCACTCTCAATACAAGGAGTGCAAGTTGCACACACATTTGTACATATATGTCTTCTTTTCTCGGTTTAAGAATCTCCACTTCTCAGGTTGATAAGGAGGAAGTACGATTGCGTCGAACCATTGGGTTAAAGAAGGATGAATATTTCTTGGATGGAAAGCACATCACGTAAGTCTTTTAATGAATATATGAGGGTGGATTATATATTTCATGTGGTGTTCTCATTAGTCTTTTACATGTTATATTGAATGACAAAAGGTAAAATGATTTTCAGGAAAACAGAAGTTATGAATTTACTTGAAAGTGCTGGGTTCTCACGCTCCAATCCATACTATGTTGTGCAGCAAGGAAAGGTATTTCCCTTCTACTAGATTGAGGCTTTGAGCCTATTTTTACTTTCAGATGAATTTTCATGTGAATTTTTTTTTTTTTTAAATTTTTTGGTTGACTGTTGGTAGATAGCATCGTTGACATTGATGAAAGACTCTGAGAGACTGGATTTACTGAAGGAAATTGGTGGCACTCGTGTGTATGAGGAGAGGCGACGAGAAAGTTTGAAAATTATGCAGGAAACTGGCAAGTCGTAGACAGTTAAATTTGTTTTCAGTGACACATGAGAAAAAAGTCTGTTATTTTTTGTATCTATATATTCTTACATTGGATTAGATAATAGGTAATAAAAGAAAGCAGATTATCCAAGTTGTTCAGTACTTAGATGAGAGACTAAAGGAATTGGATGAGGAGAAAGAGGAATTGAGGAAGTATCAACAGCTTGATAAGCAGCGGAAATCTCTAGAGTTCACTATTTATGACAAGGAACTTCATGATGCTCGACAGAAATTGACAGAGGTCAGTTGTTGTCATATGTTAGATGCTTTATTTTTTTGTCAGTATTTTTGTAAGTTGTTATTCTCTATATATAAATTCAGTTGTTTTTTATTTTCTTTATTCTTTTATAACATAATTCGTTCTTGTATTGGAAATATATTATTGACCATCATACAATGTAATGCAATTACAGGGATGAGGAGAAAAAGGTGATTTGTATTTTACTGTATTTTCTTTTTGTTTATAGTTGCTGTCGTATTGGTGGAGACATGTATGCTATATGACCAGTGTTCATAAATGAATAGTATAGGGTATTGACTATTGATGTATTGTATGATGAAATGGAGAAGAAAAATAATGGTCCCTAAAACTCTGGTTCCTTATTGGTTGTGATTTGTTGGTATATATTAGTAAGATAAGCTGGAGAAAGTTGAGTCTATACTAAATCTTGTTACTCCTTATTGGTTGGATGCTTTACTTGTTAGGTTATTTGGTTGGAAAGAAATGGAAGGGTGTTTACATATGTTGATCGAATTACGCTTTGTTTGGTGTTGAGAAAGAGTGAAGGAAAAAAAATTGAGAGGAAAAAGGAGAGGGGGGGGGGGGGGGGGGAGAGGAAAATAATTTTTTTTCCCTGTATTCAACGATATATAAAGGAAAAGTTTTTACTATTGTAGTCTGTGAAGGTTGCATTGGGGCAAGAATTGAGGGTTTAGCCCGGTGATTGTGATCTCCTGATAAGTTTTCCTACACAAAAGTTTCCAACATTCCTCACTGGTTTTCAAGGAAATGAAATTCATAGAAACATGTTAATTTTTCTACTGATTTTCCATCTTACCATTTCTCCTTCCATTTTTTTTTTTAAAAACTAAACATAGAAATTTAGAATCTTTCCAACTTTTTTCCTTTTCCCCACATAAATCCAATATCTAAACTGAGCCTTAAAGAATTCAAGGATATCTGGTTTTCATGCTCATTATGTTGGAATGCTATTCTGTTTTCAGGTTTTTGTTTAATTATATCTTTTGAGGTCTGCAACTCTAAGGGTCATCTACTGTGTTTTGTTATTAATGAAGCTTGTGCGCACGCACGCAAACGAACAAACAAACAAAAAAGAAGAAAAAAAGTGATCAAGAAAATGTCTTAGAGACCTCCTTTTTCGTATTGCTGTATGAACGAAAATCTGCATACTATCTGACCAGAGTGCAAAACTAGATTGGAAAAAAAAAAAAAATTAGATCTCATACTTTGCTGAGGACACAAATGGATAGTGTTGTTATTAAGGTTTTAACGATTTAATGGTTTTTAACTTTTGGTGGTTTTGTTTTATTGAATTTGTTCCATGATGTGCAAAATTTAGGATGTAACAAGTTAGGACAATGAAGGAACTATTGAAAAAAAAATTGTTGGACTTGGATAAAAGAAAATTGATAATAATTATTGTATGTGGACATACTAAAGGTTGCTTTTTGTTATTGGATTTCATTATTAGGTTACTGGTCAAGTACTCAGATGCTATTTTTATATTGCTTGGATTAAATATTTCAAGAGGACTATTTATCAATATGGCAAAGGCAACAATTATCATTGTGATGTAGATTTGATAATTTTGTTATTATTTTTTGATAAGAAACAACCTTTCTTCACTGATAAAAAATCCATATAAAAGGTAAAGGAGAGGATAAGAAATCCTCAAGAAAAACAGAAAGACTAGAAAAAAAGAACAGTAACATTGACAGTTTTGACTTATAAACACATCAACCACCCATGACATCTTTCCAATTTATAACAATCAAGGAAAAAGGGAAATGTTTGAAAGCTTTATCTGTAGAGGCCCACAAAGCGGCTAAGTATTTATCTTCTCAAAAAGATCTACTTATCTCTTTGTCTTCAAACAATATGATAATCTAAACAATATGTTCAGAATTATAGAAAGGAAGTGGTTTTGTTATTGTAGAGAAATTGGTGATTGGAAATATAATCTTCTGAAGTTATCTGATTGTTTCCTGACAGAAAATCATAAGAGGTTTTGCATTATATTAGCATCTTACATTCCTTTACTTCATTTCTCCTCTGTCCTATTTGTATGTTATATCTTTCATCTAAATTGTAAATTACAAAATCTTTGGTTAGAAATTTATAAAATAATAAGATATGTGAATTAAGATTCATATCGCTCATTGGATTCTTTTAAAAAAAAAAAGAGAAAAAAAAAAAAAAAACTAAACTGAAATTTAAGATCTTAACATTCAGCATATTGTAAAAAAAATGTAAATTATATATAGATTTACTTTTTTTTTTTTTTTTTCTTTTGGGATCAAATAAAAATTAAATATTATATTAGGCATGTGCACATGAAGAGAGCATTTATAAATTATCCCTTAGTAGTTACTTTGCTGTATGATGTGTATTCTAAATTTATCAAAACTACTGACAATCAGGATATTTGTATATTTTTGTGTGCTTTTGTCACTATAGAGCTTTTTTACCTACCTGCATTTTGAAACCATGAGCATGTTTGTTGTCAAATTCATGCATTGTTTTTGATAAGGAACAAACTTTGTCTAAAATAAAAACCTTATGTTAGATAAAAGAAGATGAGAAATCCTCAAAGGTCAAACAAAAGAACAAACAATAAAACAATACTTTATAGTCTCCTTAAAATAAAACATTCTTCAAATATCAATTAATCGAAAAAGACGGCTAATATTTGAATTCGTTAAAAGACCACAGAAAAAGAAGCCAATAATTTAATTTGACCCAAAAATGTAATTGTTATAATGAAATTTATCCTAGAAAGCCCTTTCCTTTCTTTCTGACCAAAATTACCGAAAATGTAGCCAAAACTGTTCATCTCCACAAAACCTTTCTTTCTTATTACCTCCATGTCCCGATAAACTTTCAGCAAATAAAGAGTAACATCATTTAGTATAAACCCAACAAAACCCAACTTCTGTCAAACATCTAGCCCAAAGAGCAGTGACCTCACAATGTAAATAGAAGATCCAGTTACGATTTTTCCTATGCATGATACACCATGAAGGGAACAAGTCAATATGTGATCTTCTTCTTTGTAGCAAGAGGTATTAATCTTTCAACTAGCTAATAACCAAATAAAACCCTGAAGCGCGGCTATGGAATAGATAGAGCAGCAAATGATGCTACCATGTCCAATGCCTGTATGACCTATGAATAGCTATATTCTACAATATTAAGAAAATATAGAAGAGAAGACAACACTTACCATTCTTTATCATTGAAAATACCTGCAGAAATTAAAGTTCCAAGAAATATTAGCTAGTATAAAAAACAATTGGAGGCTAAAATACAGATAGGTTGGTTCTTCGACATTGGTAGTCAATAAAATATAGGAAACAATGAAGAAAAAAGAGTAAATTTCCAATTCATGCATGACCTATGAATATTTATATTCTACAATATTAAAGCTACAGGAGAAAAATGACAATTGTTTACTATTCCTCTTTAATTACATAAATGAGAATTCTGATGAATTTGCAGCTGAAAGCCATACTAAAATGGATTTTAGTTTTTTTTTTTTTTTTTTATTATGATTATTATTTTAAATTTAGTTTTGGTTAAGTAATGATATAGAGAGCATAATGATAAAAAATCCTAATAGTTGCACAAGTATTTTGGAAATGTCAGATATGCAAGCTCAATGGATTCTTGTCGACAAACGATTGAGTTTTCTTTTCTTTTTGTTTTTGTTTTTAATTTGTATATCATTCAAATTTCTAGCTGCATCTTAGCATTCTATTATGAAATAGTGAATTGGGGAGTTTAAAGATCTAAGTTTAATAAAGAGAATTTCTTGAATATATGGCTGTTGTAGCATGATCTAATTCTAGTTTTCCCTTTATAAAACATTGAGTTTCATATTTAAAATGTAACGAGGACGACTTAGACTTTTCAATAAATGAGTTATGGTGATGCATACGAAATTTTGAGTAAAAGTTTTTCAACACACAATTGATGGCCAGGTCTAATGATTAAGGCCCCATTTGGGATTGCTTTTGGAGCCTTAAATCTCATTATGAAACAATCGAAAGCTAAATGTAGCTCTTTAGATTTTGATTTTAATTTAAGCTAGTTTTTCATTTTTCCAATTTCCAGTTTCATAATAAATGAGCTTTGATACATAAAAATATATATATATATATATATATATATTTTTTTTTTTTTTTCTTCTATATAGTTGTGGTGAACAAAAAAGTATCATATTCAATAAATGTTTAATAATATTACATATAGTAATGAAAGTAAGAATTTTTTTTTTACAATATTATTATAATAATACTACTAATTAAGGATATAACAATAATCTATGTCCATTTAAGTCATTTTATAGAGCCACAACAATCAAATACTATTCTTTCCCAAATGCTTAAATGTTGATTTCAAAACCTATAGCAATTTTGAAACACCTGTTTATGGGACACTTGATAAATTCTTTCTACATCTGATTCTTTCTTCAGCACAGCTAAAACTGATTCTTTTAGAAGTTACAACAATACCAAACCAAGCCTAAGTGGGACACGTTTAGCTGTTGCATGGTGTGCAGTTATATAGCTGCCATTGTCACTTTTCTGTCTACTTATTTTGTGGTCTTAGTGTTCATTGTATGTAATATGATAGGTTGGGATGAGCAATAATTATGATTAAAGCTGTAATGTTTAATTTGTTTCAGGTAGAAGAGGCTCGAACCAGGGTTTCTGAAACATCAGCAAAGATGTATAACAGTGTGCTGGATGCCCATGAAAAATCCAAAGATTTAGACAAGACAATGAAAGATCTCACAAAAGAAGTTCAAGCCTTAAACAAAGAGAAAGAAGCAGTGGAAAACCGGAGAACGGAAGCAATAAAGAAGCATACTGAGCTTGAACTTGATGTGAAAGATCTAAAGGAGAAAATGTCTGGAAATATTCGAGCCAAAGTATTATTTTTAATTATGTTTCAGGATAATTTTCATTTAATTTTACTTTTCTTGTAATGAGAGAAAAATGAATGCTTCAAATTGTGTATCTCATTTACATCGTTCCAGGAAGATGCAGCGAGGCAACTTCATATTCTGCAGAAAGAAATTCAGGACTCAATGGATGAAATTGACAGAATAAATCCTTTGTATGAAACTCAAGTCATAAAGGAAAAGGAGATAACAAAAGGGTATGTCTATTAGATGCTGGATGGTTGAAAAATATTTTATTCACTTTGATTATGATGTCAGCTTCTTAAGTTTGCTATTGCATTCCATGATCACATATATTTTCTATTTTTCTGAACAAGTTGTGTAGATTATATCTTTTCTTTATATCCTTGCTAATTGGTATGTGTAGTACTGTAGTTCAGTTTTTACATCGAGTCCACTCTTTTGGACTTATTATTTGTCTGGCTATAGAACGACTTACATCACTTCCCTTGCTGTTGCCTCTTTGTTCTATACAGAGTGCAATAATTGGTTATTGGTATGATAGGTCTTAATGTATTATAAATTGATAAAGGTCAGCTTTTATGACAGGCTCATTTAGTGTTTTTACTTTTAGGTTTGCTTTATTTTTATTCTATTTCTAACTTTACTTGCTTTATACTATCTGAACTCTAGTTCATCAGCATTTATTTATTAGTGTATCTATGGCTATGCACATATAAAATATAAAGTCTGTCTCATATACAGGGAGTTACTGTGTCCTTTGAGAAAGGCTTCTGTGCTCGTTAGTATTTTTTTCCTCATGATTGGTTCTATTGCTATATAGTATAATGGAGCGTGAAAAGCAACTTAGCATTCTTTATCAGAAACAAGGGCGTGCCACCCAGTTTTCTAGTAAAGCTGCTCGTGACAAATGGCTTCAAAAAGAAATTGATGATCTCGAACGAGTTCTTTCTTCAAATTTGGCACAGGCAAGTTTTTCTCTCTTTAACAGTTGAGATATTATGTCAGCTTGTTAAACATGGATTGACTATCAGGTTTTTTAGTTTGCTTCAAATCAATATTTTGAAAAGAAGTATTCTCAAAACAGCCTAGTTTTCTTATGCCTAAACTGGGCTGAAAGAACTGTTATCAAGCATGTGATCCAGTCCTTTCATCTTCTAGTTTCATTTTAGAGCTAATAAAACTTCTATTAAGTTTACCATTATTTCAACCAAACCTATCAGTTATTTATTGTATTGATGTCCCTATCCGCTGACAGCTTTTAAGGCCGTTTGACTACACTATTTTAAGGCCGTTTGACTACACTTTTTAAGGCCGTTTGATTACACTTTATCGTGTGTAAAGTTTTGAAATTCTATATCTTGAAAACTAATGTTTCCTGTATTTCAACTTTTGACTCATTTTTATTTTTTTATTTTATTTTATATTTTTGATAGAAAGCTTAACTTTATTACATAAGAGAGGATAAGAAATCCTCAAATACCATTGACTTATTTACTCTCTTCTTTTCTGAAATTCAAATTTTAGCACTAATTAAAGGAAGGCTGGTGCCATGCTTTGGTCAACATTGGGTGGACATGAACTTTGTTATAAATTGAGGCTCACTGTGAATTTCCATTGTCGGTGCAGGACCATTTTTTTTATCCAGTCTTTTAGATACAAATGCTAGTCTTGAAAGCTCTATTCAAAATTTTCAAAGCTTGTTAATTAAGCTTCTTTTCCTCTCATAGATTCATTAAACTATTTGCAAATTTCACAGAATTTTTTGCAGCTTCCTGAAATCTGTAAGTTTTAATCAGATTAACAATAAAATTATAGCCTACTATCACCAGTATCATTGATACATTGTGGTATGGGAGAAATTCTTTTTCCCCACTGTGGAAAAGTTGTCGAATGCTTGTTGACATTAGTAGTTTTTACTTCCCCCATCAATTTCCTTAACTGCATAATACTTCAATTCGATGAGGATCATCATGCACTGTTCACAAAGCTCTAATCATCTATACTAATTGAAATCTAATGACTCTTCATTTTGCTGTTTTTTATAGCTTTCTTGTGGTTGACTAAGTATAAGTTTTCATAGTTTAAGCTTTGAAGCTGTGATGTTGTTTTGTTCTAGTATAGACGTATATCTTTGACTGTAGGTAAATATCAAATCTGTTATTTTCACGAGGATTTTGAGTGTTAAGCATTTGCATGCATAAAGTAGGTATTTATTTTTTTCATTTGTCTATGTGGATCAATGATTTTAGCAAAGATAATCTTCCTCTATAATGGTGGCTTCGTAAACTTTCTTGTTTCTGTTAGCATTTTCAATTTTCTCTTTCTATTTGGTTGTTCTGGAGGAAATTAAATGTTATGCCATTAGTCGACTTCACTTTTTAACTTCCAGCCTTGGTCAAGTTTTTTGATGTCATTGTGCTTAAATTGCTAATTTCCCTCACATTAATTTATTCTGATGTTTCTATGTTTATCTATATATCAGTTTAATTTGACTGATCTTCTACTTTTGTATCTCAGGAGAAAAAACTTCAAGATGAGATTAACCGGCTTAACTATGAGTTGAAAGAGCGGGATGTCTACATTGAGAGTCGCAGAACTGAAATAACAAATTTGGAGTCTCTCATTTCTCAGTCTCGTGAAGGTTTTAATTATCAGAAAACACAGAGAGACAAGTTGCAAGATGAGCGGAAGTATGAATTCTTTTGTATTTCTATGTTAGATATGTTTGTTATAGGTATTTCAACATGATAAAAGTGCTTATTCGTCCAGGGTCTTATGGGGACAAGAAACTGGACTTTCTGCTGAAATTGATAAACTGAGATCAGAAGTTGAGAAGGCAGAAAAGAGCCTTGATCATGCAACTCCTGGTGTGAGTAGCTTTTTTTTTTCTTATTATTAGTTTTTGATGTACCATCATGAAACCTGCATGAAGCCCGCGATGGAACTTTCTGAACTAGTGTGTTTTTGACATGCGTGTCATGAGCAAATTACCTAATTTTGTAAATTATCTAATGAATCTTTCTTGCTGGTGGTGAAGCTCATGAACCTTTTAAAAAATTAAAAATTTAGAGCCATCAAATGACAGTTATCTGGGTTCAGTAGGAAACATCCATGAAATATCTAGCTCTTTCTAATGCATTATTCTGAGTTTCCTCCCATTATATGTAATATTACGTCAAAGCCTTAGTTTCCTTTGGTATATTTAGTCGATTGTTTTGTCTTTATCTTTCTTTAAATTCTATCCTGTTTCTGGTGGTTGCATGCACGGGTGGTCTTAGGCTGATAGTTCTTTGATGAAAGTGTGATAGCATTATTAAAAATTGAATTGGAATTCTATTTTTTATTATTTGGCTATGCTACTTGCAGGATGTGAGGAGAGGACTGAATTCTGTTCGGAGGATCTGCAAAGAGTATAAAATTCTTGGGGTATATGGTCCAATTATTGAGTTACTTGATTGTGATGAAAGATTTTTCACTGCAGTTGAAGTTACTGCTGGAAACAGGTAACACTTTCTTCCAAAGGTTTTTCGTCTAGTGATATACGTGATTGCAAATATCAGTTCAATCAATATTGTTATGGCCTTTTGTCATGTGAATTTCATGCTTTGAGACTTAGTTTGATTTGAATTCTTTCTTATTTGAACAGCTTATTTCATGTGGTGGTTGAAAATGATGAAATATCAACTCAGATAATTAGGCACCTTAATTCATTGAAAGGTGGACGTGTTACTTTTATACCTTTGAACAGGGTGAAAGCTCCACGTGTGAATTATCCCCAGAGTTCTGATGTGATACCTCTGTTAAAGAAATTGAAGTTTTCTCAAAATTATACCCCAGCATTTTCCCAGGTCAGAGTCTACCTTGAGTTCTGTTTCTTGTAGAATCAGTGTTATTTGTTGGACCAAGTGGTGAAGTCACAACCTTTTATACTGATTTTTAGTAATTGACCTGTTGAGTTTGTAGGAATCTTAATAGTTACTATAGTAATATGGAACAAATAGATTTATACTTGTGGTGCTGGTTTCTATAGGCTGTTCATTTGTGTTGCTTCTCTGCTTGAGGCCATTTTTCATAATTTGAGGGCAATCGCATTTTTCTTTCTCCAAATTTTCTCAAGTTTTTTAAGGTTAAGAAGCTTTGAAGAGCCATTCTATAACTTTTAAGGATTTTTTTTTTTTGATAAGGAACAAGCTTTTATTGATAGAAAATCAATACAAAGGGTAAAGAGTAGGATGAAAAATCCTCAAAAACATAAATACGGCAAAAAAATAAAAACAGAACATTAAAACATAATGAAAATTAAGAACATATCAGCTTCCATGACATCTTTCCATTTTATAACAATCAAAGAAAATCGCAAATCTTAGAAAGCTTTATTTATAGAGGCCCATAAAGATGTGATATATTTAGCTTTCTCAAAAGAGATTTTCACTGCTCATCTCTTTGTCTTAAAAAATTCTATTGTTCCTTTCAATCCAAATTACCCACGACATAGATAAAATAGCAGACTTCCGCATCACCTTGGCCAAACTATGAGTACCAAAACCAATTGGTTATTCCACCATCAATGACCCATAATATTAAGGAAATGCCCAACAAAACCAAGCTTCTTGTAACAATCTAATCCACAAGCTTCTTGTAACTTTACAGTGAAGAAATAATTGATCTACTGTTTCTCCTTCCTCTTTACGCGAAACAAACCAAGATGTGGAGATAGCCCAGTACGGGTTTTTCCTTTAAAGCACTTCATAAGTATTGAACTTCCTATGGAAAAACCAGTCAGGCAAAGACTTTAATTTCGTAAGGAACACTTGATTTCCAAATAAAATTGAAAGATTCAAAATTCAAATTTTTACCACTATTAATGATAGCAATAAAATAAGATTTAAATGAAAATCTCAGAGAATCAAGTGCCCCTATTTTCTTTTGTCAGGAGCTGAAGGATTAGTATGGACATTTTACAATCTGAAGAGTCTTGGGAAAAAAAAAAACTGACAGCAAAAGGCTGCTCTTGTCGCCACACATCTTCTCAAAAATGTATTGTATTGCCTCTTCCCCCTTCCCACCTAACAAATCTATGAAAAGAAACAATTCCCTGGGATAAAAAGTTTCATTGATTTCTAAAAAATTCTCTAGTCACAAAGTTTGAATATCAGTCATTAGGATGTAAACCAATTTGCTTGAATTTTGTCCCAAGGAAAATCTCCAAAGCCATTTTCCTAAAACAGCAATATTTTTCTTTTTTCAAATTTCCCATCCGGAGTCCTCGCTTAGATTTACTTTTGACAACCAAATTCCTAGCTGCTAGGTTATCAACATTACATTCTATGAACTTAAGGATGATGCCCCCCCCCCCCCCCCTCAAATTGGATGGATGGCATTGAAGAGATAGGCCCCCCCCTCAAAATGGATGGATGGCATTGAAGAGATAGGCAGTCTTTCCCATGTCTAGCTTGACATCAGATTTGAGTCTTTTGACAAACTCTTCTAGTTACTCGGTGACCAAATTGAAATGGTGGATGAATTATTGGATTGTTATATTCTAGTAAAGTGCCATAATTCTTTATGTTCCTGGTATAAAGTGAATATGAAATATGACTTTTCTTGCCATTACAGAGATATCAAAAGTTTTGTTACAGTTTTGGTGACTCATTTTCATTTTTGTAATAGTAGATAAAATATCTTAACTTGTCATTGAGAAATTTCATTTTTGCGTTTAACGCTTTTGATGTAGGATCATAATAGAGAAGAAAGAGAGTCAGGGAGAGAGAGAAATAGGAAGAAAAGAGAAATCAGAGAGACATTTTGGAAGAATTCAATAACTTTATTCAATCATCAATCAAGCATGACCAGTCTTCTAGTGTTTCATGGAACATTGTTTATTAACAAGAAATCCCAATGCCAATAGGAAACTAACGCAAACCAAATAGCAATTCTAATTGGAAATACTCTCAAAATCTGTAAAATCCAAATCCATTAAAATCTCAAATAGAACTTTTTTAGTTATCTGTGTGTTTTCTTGATGTTTATAGTTAACTTGGTAACATAGCTCTGTTAGCAGTCAGATATTGTGCTTGAATCCTGATTCTTCATTAACAGTCATGGATGTGTAAGTTCCAAATTCTGTTAATTAATGGGCTTATGCATGAGGGCAACGTTAAAGTTGTCTGTCAATATTAGCTGGATATACATAGTTGCGCTCACTTCTCTTAGCTTAACATTTTGGGATCAATGGTAACTTAAGAAAAGCTTAATTATTAAATAACAATTTTTGTTATTGATCAACTTTCAATTTGAGTCAGGTTCAAGTGCTAAGAATAATAGTAATTGAAATTGTTTTACTATTGAAATTGTTAAGTGCGTGTTAATTGTAAGGTTGCTACTTTTACAGTTTTGTTTTTGTTTTTACTTTATTTATTTATTTTTAATTTATGTATATTTTTTTAACTTTTATTGTTAATTTTATTTATTTATTATTACGATGCATATTCGTTTTTGAGAATTTCTTTTACTCTTCCTAAGCCTTTAAGTTGGTTCCTATAAATAAAAGTAAGTCTTGTGTAAAAAAAATGGTGCGTGCTATTTTTTTTTGATAAGCATAAAATTGGGTACAATTTCTGTCAACTTAAGCACCTGGTATTGATGGAAAGCTAGCATGGTATCAAAGCCTGGTTATTTGTCTTGTTTTCAGTTACGGTTGTTCAATGTTTTGTGTGTAAAAAAATAAAAAAAATGGAGGGTAGCTTATTGGAAATTATCAAGTACCTTCGCATGTTTTGTCTATTTGTATCTATTTTCCATCAATGTTGATTTCAAACTGATAGCATGTTTTTGAGTATTAAGATGGAGAAAGTGACCTTTCCATCCTTTATTCTCTTTCCTAGGTATTTGCAAGAACAGTCATCTGTAGAGATCTGGATGTTGCCACTAGAGTTGCTCGGCAGGATGGTCTAGACTGCATAACTTTGGAAGGTCAGCAATCATTCTCTTTCTTAATAGTCTCAGAATTTTTAGGTCCATCTTAGATGCCTTCACAAGCCACCATCATCCTCTAACAGGTGATCAAGTAAGCAAAAAAGGGGGTATGACTGGTGGATTTTATGATCATAGACGATCAAAATTGAAGTTCATGAATATAATCATGCAGAATACGAAATCAATGCAAGTGAAGGAAGAAGAACTGGAAAAAGTTAAATTTAAACTTCAAGATATCCTTTTGGCTTATGTTTTCATGAGATTTTCTTGATTGCTACATTCCATTTCTGTTCAGTTTACTTATGGCTGACTTTTAAGAGCTTTTGTCCATTCTTGTGTGTTTTGTTACCTGATTTGAGTTCCAAATTTCTGATTGCAAAAGAGCGATGGTACAGAAAGAGAGGTTTACTCATTTTGTCTATGTGCTTATTCTTTTGTTGGTTATAATTTGGCCTAAATAGAATACGAGGTAAAATTTGATTTGTTTTGTTTCAGCAGGCGCAGCTGACTAGTAATTGTAATGAACTTTCAAATCCTTTTGCCAAATTTACTTCTATCTCCAATAGACTTCGAATTTCCCCACCTTTGATAATTTCGTACCTGCAGATCAACTTGTATTTTTTTTTCCCATTTATTGATTTCTTTCCCCAGTTTCACTGTTTTTTCTTATATGGTCAAGAAACTCAAAGCTCAGAGAGAATTAAAATAAAAATAAAAATCAGAGACGAAGATAAAAGATAAACACACTTAGTGTTTTTATTTGTTTATATTTTGGATAGCATTGGTTGATAATTACCATGGTAGAAGGTAAGTATCTTTTCTAAGTGTATTCTCTGAAGTGTTTTGTTCAATAAAAGTTTGAGACGAAATTTTAGTGCAACTTATTATTCCTCCCCATATATTTACTTTGGCATATGTCAAATTTAGATTGTATAGTTATGGTCTCATTGAGTAGTGAAGGTATAGAAGTTTGAATAGGAGTACTATAAAGTCTCTAATATCTGTAGCTTAGTTTGTCTTTACAATCATGAATGATTTGTTTTTTGTATGTCTATTGCTTTGTGTCTATTAACTGCATCTCACAGATAGATCAGAGAATTACTGAACTTGTGACTGAGCAGCAGAAAATAGATGCCAAGCGAGGTCATGACAAGTCAGAACTAGAACAGTTTAAGCAAGATATTGCTAATACTAATAAGCAGAAACAACTGATTTCTAAAGCTTTGGAAAATAAGGTACTCTCTGGCTTCCAGCTATATGCATGTGCCTTACCTAGGGATCCATTATTTATTACCAGTGGATTTTTGATTTTCTCTGCTTCATAAAATCTTTTATTTGCTTGTAGGAAAAATCACTAGCAGATGTACGAACTCAGATTGACCAGCTGAGAGCCAGTATGGCCATGAAACGGGCTGAAATGGGGACAGAACTCATTGATCACTTAACACCAGAGGAAAAGCATCTTCTCTCAAGATTGAACCCTGAAATAACAGATCATAAAGAAACTCTTATTAAATGCAAGACGGATCGCATTGAGGTTAGTAAAACAAATCTTTTCTATATATATGTGGAACATTACATGTCCATCTTGTTGCTCAAGTGCATATATTTGCAAATGATAGACGGAAACAAGGAAAGCGGAGCTTGAGACTAATTTAACAACCAATCTCAAGAGACGGAAGCAAGAATTGGAGGCTATAATATCATCTGCAGAAAATGACAATTTTGATGGTGAAGCTGAAATAAAGAAGCAAGAATTGAATGATGCTAAATTATTAGTTGACGAAGCAACAGAGCAGCTTAAGAGTGAGGGCCTTGATCCGGTTCCATGATTCTCCAAGTTTTAATCTTTGCTTCTTTCTTTTGACTAAAGTTGTTCTAATCAGGAGTTTCTGAAAGTATTGATGATCGAACAAAACAACTCAGGAAGATTAAAGATGAAAAGACCAAGTTAAAGGTAGTCTTCTTCATTGCATTGCGGTGGTAGGCACAGATGTTTGTTACTAGTGCTAAGATGATCTTTTGTAATTGCAGAACTTGGAAGATAACTATGAGAGGACACTTCAGGATGAAGCCAAAGAGTTGGAACAACTATTAAGTAAAAGGAATATATTTCTTGCTAAACAAGAAGAGTACTCAAAGAAAATTAGGGAATTGGGTCCATTATCATCAGATGCTTTTGAAATGTAACTTCCTGTATTTTTAAATCTTAACTGATAAGTGCTATTAATATTTGGAGCACATAACATCTGTTTCATACGCTAATGTGTCTCTAATAATAGCTTTCTAAATTTCATTGGATATATTACTTTTCATAATTATTTTGAATACTTTGTAGTTATATATTAATGTAGTTCTACCCATTCTCTTTTAAGCACGTTTGACATAAATCCTTTTAGTCATGTTATGGTATTGTTTACCTTCCAATGTTAGCTGCTTGGCTGTTTCTCATTTATTTAATTCTCTCTTGAAAATTGTAGGTATAAGCGAAGGAATGTCAAAGAATTGCTGAAAATGCTTCATAGGTGCAATGAGCAGCTGCAACAGTTCAGCCATGTCAACAAGAAAGCACTTGACCAGTATGTAAATTTCACAGAGCAGCGTGAGGAACTTCAGAAAAGGCAAGCAGAACTTGATGCAGGGGATGAGGTATTACCTCACTGATATATCTCCCTATGGGATTTTCCTTCAAACATTAAACATTTTTTGTATCACATTCCCAAGGTTCCGTTCTCTTTACCTGTTTTCTTCTATGTTTTGCAGAAAATTAGAGAACTTATATCAGTTTTAGATCAAAGGAAGGACGAATCAATTGAGCGTACTTTCAAAGGTGTTGCTAGGCACTTCCGAGAAGTTTTTACTGAACTTGTGCAAGGTGGGCATGGTCACCTGGTTATGATGAAGAAAAAGGTTTGTTAATGAACTTAAGCTAAATCGTCTCTTTATTGTCAATCACGAGGTATATTACTCACATAAAAGCACCACATAAAAAGATAATGAGAAAATGCATGGGTTTCAAAAAGGATTGGGTTATTAAAACTAAAGAATTTCTCGCAAATATTAGACTCCATTTAAGATTGATACAAATTATATATTTTAAAATTTTTCCTAAAACAAAGTCCTCCTAATTCCTGTCCTCGGACCCTAGAAACGGACCATGAACTTGGGTCCCCTCTGCAGGTTTGGGTTTTGGGTCCTAGTGCTATGTCCGGGGTCCAAAGTCCTGGAACTTGGGTCTAGGACAGTTCCTGATTGATGGATTGGGTGGGTTCAGTATGGAAATTTTATTCCAAGCAAATTTTTTTAGACATTTTGATTTAGATATAGGTCAATTTAGCCCTTTCAATTAAGAACAATGTGTTAAATTAAGCATTAAGTTAAAAAAAAAAAAAAAAAGCAATTGGATCTAAGTCATGCCTATTAATACGAACAAAAGACAAACCAAAAAGTTAGTGCTTCTTACATGTGAGTATGGAACCCACCTAACAATGGCATCTGGTATGGGGTGAGGGAGAATGAAACTGCTTGGAAAAAGATCCCACATTAGGAGTATAATGTTTTGGTCAGGGGCTAATATTTTTGGTTGGCCTCCCTTCATGTAACAATGGGCTTAGCTTGCTGCATATAGTTGTGTTTGTGTTAACTTATGCATAGTGAAGCTCACATATTGACATTTTTGAAGTTTTTGGTATTGGTGGTAAATTAACACGATATCATCATAATGTCACATTTTCAAGAACAAAATGTAACATAAAATATATTGGAAATCCTATATTATTTTTTTCATTACATGATATTTTTGGTAATGATATATATGCTGATATGCATGATTTATATATATATATAATTTAACAAAATTAAGATTTCTTGTATAAAATAGACATTTGTTGTAAATCTGTGCCATTTGGTCAAAATTAGGAGGTGAAAATTTCTTTGCATTTGAAGATGATGATGATGATGTCATTAAAAATGAAATTAATTTGTGAAAATTCGATCGTTTAGCGATTTAGGAATTTTTTAAAACTTTGATATTGATTTAATATTGACTGTCTATGGTGCTTTACAAATATAATTTCTCATCTCAATTCTCCATTATTTTATTTTATTTATTTATTTATTTTTTTGTGAAGTTATAGCAAATTAAAGTTATGTGTTGAAGTTTTTCATAGAAGCTCCCTGCTAGAGTCAAGTAAGCAAATTGTTTTATGGATCGATGCACTAGAACTATATCTTGATGCTCAACCTTATTTAGTTTGCTGTATTTTCAAACAGCCACTATATATTAATCCTTTAAATTGTAGGGTCCCTACATCTGTTTGTATTTTAAAACAGCCTCCGTTTTAGTTTGACTATGCAACAATGCTTAAAATTAGGTTGGTTATTATTTGATCATTGAAATGTAAAAAGTGACAAATCTTTTGACATTGTATTAGAGTTGAGACAAAATGACTCCCTGACTTACTGTTATCCAAAAAACAAAGAATTCCTTGCATCTGAAATCGGAAGTCTAATTTGGGACGTCTGTTTGTTCCCTGTTGCCGCTTGGCTTGGTGCCGGTTTTTTAAGACTATTGAAGTTAGGTTTTTGTAATTTGATTAGAAAGCAACCAAATTTTGCTCCTCTTTCTTGAGATGAATACAGGAATTGGGAAAAACATGTGCTTAAAGATGTACCACTTTTTTGTCTACTTTTTGATTAGAAAATGAATGGGAAAAAGTTAGTAAGTTGGTTTGTAATTTTCCAATTAATTGTGCATAGGTACCAAAATATCTTGTGCCTTGTCCCAAGTTGGTTTGTAATTTTCCTCATCATTACATGGGTTGAATAGTGTTTATTTTTGCTTGTTTAGCATCTTTGGTGCTTCACATTTGGAAAGATGTTTAAGAAGATTGATGTTTTTATTATGGCTATTGATTTTAACAGGATGGTGACCATGGTGATGATGATGATGAGGATGGACCTCGTGAAGCAGATTTGGAGGGTAGGGTTGAAAAATACATTGGTGTGAAAGTGAAGGCATGTATTTCCTTGACATAAGCATCTAGTTCCACTGCGATAAAATAAGTTCCTTTTTCCCTTCTTTGTAGTGATGTAATGTACAAACCTGGGAGTCAGATAATTGAAAAAAATTGATAACTTAGGGAGATCCATTCTAGTTATTATTGAATAGTACAAGGCAACAAGTGTAGTGAGTGGAAGGTAAGGATGCTTTTTGGGATACTTGGAACCAGGATTACAAGCAACAACTAGAAAGTCTTATAATAAAGTTCTTAGCATTTTGATTCTATGCAAGTTATGTAAATTAGATTATTCGGCTTCTTGTGTTGTGGCAGGTTTCTTTTACTGGACAAGGAGAGACTCAATCCATGAAACAATTGTCTGGGGGTCAGAAAACTGTTGTTGCACTGACACTTATCTTTGCTATCCAGCGATGCGATCCAGCTCCATTCTATCTTTTTGACGAGATAGATGCTGCTCTGGATCCTCAGTACAGGACTGCTGTAGGAAGTATCCTTTTTTTAACATATTTCATATCTCTAGTGCATTACTTTTCTTCCCCATATATATAGTAATTCTTTTGTTGAGCTATTGTACAAACCATGAAGCCCACCAGACATGCCTCTTACCACTTCTGTACTGTGGTTGCCTCTTATCTAAAAGTCTTGCCTCAAAATGGCATCTTCTCTATAAAACTCTCCATGGGGATTTGAATTTTCAACCTATTTTGGAGTAGTTAATGTCTGGTGGTTATTGTGCATGCATAATCAGTTTACAAATGTGGTTGAACATTTCTTTCCCCATTCAATGCTGTGGCTCGAACATGAGAGTGTGTGAGCTCTCTGTTCTTGGAATGTGTACTGCTCTAGGTTTTACTTACCACATACTCCTAGACATGATTCGTCGGCTGGCTGATATGGCAAATACTCAATTTATAACCACAACATTTCGACCAGAACTTGTAAAGGTTGCTGACAAAATATATGGTGTAACCCATAAAAACAGGGTGAGCCATGTGAACGTTGTCTCCAAGGAGGATGCACTCGACTTCATTGAGCACGACCAGTCTCACAATACTGACTAAGGTTAAAATCATTAATTTATCTTTCCATGATCTTTTTTTAAAATTAATTTGGGAATAAATGGTTTAAGATTTGTTTAGTTAGTTAAAAAAGATGGACAAGAATTACTTTGATGGTTATTGACTTTTTGTTATGTAGAATTGCTTTATTATGAAGGAAAAATTGATCTCCCAACTTTCTGAAACCAAACAGTAATTTTGTGGTTGTGGAATGTGTCAAGACTCTCATCGTGTCTTATGTTGGTTAAATTCTTGTGGATTGTCAATATTGTCATTGTTCTTTTCATTCCTAACTAAATGCATATGCTTTGGCTTGTGCAGCGAGGTTCCATGGAGACTGAAGCACTGTGTTTGTGTTGTGAATTATTCTCCTTTCTTAGATGTTTATACTCACAGGCTGAAGCAACTCAAATTTTGTACCATAAAGATTTGCTGCTATAGCCACAAAATATGTTGGAACAAAACATTTGTAACTAGATTCAAGTTTCGTTCCCTGCTGTTTTCTTAATATATTCGTCTTTCTAAGCTTAGTACATGATAGCTTATAAATTTTTCAGAGTAGCAGTTATCATTCCTGTTTATCATGTATGGGTATCAGATGCATTCTATAGAATTAATGTGAGCCTGTGTTTAGACTTTAGATGACAGGTGATTAAAGTAAATAGGTTGTATTGCTATCATATCCATTTTTTTTTTTATTAAAGACCTGGAAAATTAAGATATGATTCTATTGAGGTAGTGGTAGGCATGTAAAAAAAGTCTTCCAAAGTTTAAAATTCAGTCAAATCTAATCAAAAAATCGAGCATAAATTAGTTCGAGTTCGATATGGTCCGAATTCGAAACTGTTCAATTTCATTTTGGATTAAGCTTGGATTTTATCCGAATTCGAAACTGTTCAATTTCATTTTGGATTAAGCTTGGATTTTAAATTTTTAATAAAGATTCTGATCTATTTTGTTACCCCTTGGATGGGTTTGAATTTTGGCTTGAGCCAAATGGTTTGAATTTTAGTACGATATAGCTATTGGTTTAAATCATAAACTATAATAATTAATTATTTATATTATGTATATATAAATATGTATAATAATTATTGGTTTTAATTTTATATGTAATTGAATAGTTTATTTATTTAATATATAATAAATTTAAATTTATTATATTTGAAAGATGAAATTATAATTTTATATTAGAATTAGAATTTATAATGTATTTTGATTGCATAAAAATATTATAATATAATTTTATTTTTATTTTTTATTTAATATGTTTTAAGTAAAAAATATTTTTAAATTAAATTTTGAACTTTAAAGTTGGGCTTAAGTTTTAAATCTGAAGTTCAAGTTCGATATTCAAGTCCGAAGCTTGGCGTGATACCTATAGAGCTGAGCACTGGACTTAAGATTTGAAATATTACTCTAGTTCGGCTCTAACTCTCTGTTTAGTCCAAACAAAAGTCCAATATGAACTAGTTCGAATTTGGAAAATTTCAAGTATTGGTCTGGTCCGGTTCGAATTTAAACTCTTAGGTAGTGGAGTGGATATTATGATTAAAGTCCCAATGGATCCTCAGTTTTAATTCTTTCCTTTTTTTTTTTGTTGGCCTAACTAGTTATTTCTATCTCTTTTTATTTCTTTGTTTTTCTGCAATTTTTTTTGTTGTTGTTATTTTTCCTCCATCCCACATATCAGTTCATAGTTTCCAATTTGTTACAAACAAAGCTTAAAAATTAAGTAGATTTTCATAGTTTTTAATTTTTCCCAACTTAACTATTGCATGAGCAAAATACCAAAAATATCTTTTCGCTGCGTTTTGGACCACACTTGGCACAGAGATATACAGAAAAAACATTGGTAAGACTATTCTTCATGCTCCCATATTTTTATGTTTGGTTTTGTAACTTGTTTTTGTTCTTTTTATCCTCTTTTGGAAATTTTGCATCTATAGTTATCATTTCTAGTGAAAGGGTAACTCTACTTTCTGATATGGATTGTCACTAAAAAAGTTAATTTTAGTTATAGTATTTTAATAAAAATATATTATCAGTGACAAATTATGTTATTCAAAATAGCTTTAGTGACAATTCGGACATTTGCATACTATAATTTTCCTTGTAAGCAGTACTTGTTTTAGCAGAACTTTCTAATGAAAAATTAAATGACTAGCTTTACAATTCAATTTAATTGCCAAGTTATTTGGCTAAGTTTTGGTTTTGAAGATTTAATTGCTTCTTGTGTATTTCCAATTCAGTTTCCAAAGACTTATTTTATAATATAGGATCTAAATTTCAAACCCTTTTTTGTGTATAAATGGAAATGGGACTGCCTAATGCTTGCTCGTTTAGTGAAAAGCTACTAGATTTTTTCAAGGAAAACGAAAAGCCAATAATTTTATTTTATATTTTAGGATTTATTCCATATACACCTTCTGACGTTTGGCTTTATTACAATTTGCCCTCAAAAGTTTCAAAAATTTTAATTATCTCATTTTCCGTTAAAGAATCTCCGTTACATTTTGATGTGGAACCCTAAGCTTAAACAAACTGTAATCCCAACACACAAGATGATATGGAACAATCCCTAGGTAAAAACCCGCCTATAGCACTTCTAGATAACAATTGTATCTAGCAACACTAATTAGAAGGCAAAGAATGAAATTGAAATTTGCCACAAAGTAAATACCTTTGATAAGAAGATCAATTCCCAATGCAACAAGTAGAAGACGAACTATTCTCACTTGGAACACACAAGTTTTGTTGAAAACAAGAGTAGATTTTCAATAATCAATAATCAAAGTTTTTTTTTTTTTTTTTTTTTTTTTTGTTCTTCAGTTCTTTGTGTTCTTCATTGTTCTTGGTATTTTAGTACCAAAAAAAAAAAAAAAACGAAGCAGAAAAAGAAGAATCTGGTTATATATACAAAAAAAAAAAAGCTTTGATTATTGATTATTGAGAATCTACTCTTGTTTTCAACAAGACTTGTGTGTTCCAAGTGAGGATAGTTCTTCTACTTGTTGCATTGGAAATTGATCTTCTTATCAAAGGTATTTACTCTGTGGCGAATTTCAATTTCATTCTTTGCCTTCTAATTAGTGTTGCTAGATACAATTGTTATCTAGAGGTGCTATAGGGCGGATTTTTACCTAGGGATTGTTCCATATCATCTTGTGTGTTAGAATTACAGTTTCTTTAAGCTTGGAGTTCCGCATCACATTTAAATGGAAAATGGTAAAATTGTCAAATTTACATGATAAAATGGTAAATGCTCATAATTAAATTGCGGATGATTCAAGAAATTTAATTTTTGGCTCTTTGTTTTCAATTTTTAAGTTTATATCCCTCGATTGTTATATTTTTGTGGTTAGATTTCTCAATTTTTTTTGTATGCTTCTTGTTGAAAAATCAACTTGCAAGTATACAAATTGTTTTCAATTGATAATAATGTGGTTTTAAGAGTAAATAAAGTATTGTACCCAAGAGAATTTTAGATTACTTATTCTAATTAAAACTAAATACTGATTTTGAACACCCAAATTTGTTTTTGAAGCAAACAATTAAATTAAAAACTAAACTACTAAAGCAACTTAAATAAAAGTAAAGAAAAGTAGAGAGCAAATTTTAATGAGTTTCGACCAATAATGTCATGGGCTATTGAATTCACCACTAAGTAATCCAATTAACTAATTATTATGCAAGAATAGAATGATAAGAGTATTTGATAATTCAACCAAGCTTAATCAATGCAAACACATTGGAACTAATATCTAGTTCAACTAGTAGTAAACTTCTTAATTAAGATCCTAAAGTCATGTGTTTTTATTGAGTTTTTGATTAAGATTCTTGACACTTTTATTTACATAGGGTGTAAATGTGTAAATTAATGAATTACAATACAACCTAAATCATATTTCTTGAATCATCCATAATTTAATTATGAGCGTCCTAGATAGTTTATTGAATTATTAGAAAACACAAATATTCAAAATACCATTAAAAAACGTTAAAACAATTCTTGCGTAAAAAAAGTAAATTTTTATAACTAAAGCTTAATCCATAACCCCTAATTATGAAGTTAAATCATAATTGTAAAAGAAAACACCATCATTAATTCAAAAACATGATTGAAAGAAAGAAACAAAATAAAGAAAGAGTAGAAGAAAAGAATAAAGCCACAAAATTGATGGATTCAAGTGATCTTCAAGCCTTTAATCTTCAATCCCAAGCCTTCATTCAAGTCAACAAGGAATGGAATAGATTCAATGAATCCAAAGGTTGTGTCACTCAACCAAATTTGCCTCCACCCTACTCTTAATTTTTTTTTTTTAAAAATCACCTCAAAAGTCTCTAAAGTTGCCTCTAAAATTGTGTCTAAAAGTTGTGTATATTTGTATATCTCCTTGAATTAAGAGGAGGCTATATATATAGGGCATTGTAGATCTTTTTTTCTCTTTATTTTCAATGTGAAACTCTTGTAAGACACATTTTTTAGCCTAATAAAAAGGGTTTTACGTTTTTAGCTATTCTAACTATCTAATACTTTTTTATTTATTTAATTTCTTTAAAAAAAATTTTAATTAGTCTAATTTATTTTTAATGAAACATGTGACATGGCATGTGTCTCGTTAAGGTAAATTAAAAGCTTTGGATCTTCTAATTTAATCTTAGCCATCAATCATTGAATGTATTCTCAAGCTGCCACTTGTCACAACAATGACCATTGGATCTTCTATTTGATGTCCTAAATTAATGGTGGAGACTAAAGCTTCCAAGATTATAAAAATATCCTAAAACACATAAGCTTTTTGTACGGGTCTCGGAATCATAATCTGATCACAGTTTTAGAATCGTGGGATCTTTAGAAATCTTATGCAGGGTGAATCTTCAGAGAATCTTTGTAGAATGTTTTGGAATATTCTAGAACTTTTATCTCTTTAAGCCCAAATTTTGCCTCCTACCATTAAAAATGCCAATGAATTCATTTTTGAGGTTGTTTTCACCAAATTCTCCATCTTTCACCTACATTGTAAATTGATCATATATAAACAATTTTCTATAGCAATAAGGTTGAAACCAACAAAAAATAAGATCATAAAGTAATATAAGATCATAAATATTTTAGGCCTAACAAATACCTCAAACTTAAGATTTCTTAGTCCCTAGCAAAGAAGTTGAAAGAAAATAACAATATAAACTTCTAGAAACAAAAATAAATACCTTGAGAAGGTGCCTGGAAGATTGTCTAATAGGTCAACTCAAAAGGTAATTTTCAAGTAATCATGTAACTCAAGACCTTATCTTCCATTCAACACATTTATTACTTTCAAAGTATGTGTGAGATCAATTTATACATTCAATATTATTCACTTGAATAAATCTATATTAATTAGAGATTAAAAATAAGGTTTGAACTTTCATATGCTTGACATGATTAATACTCTCCACTAATATAGACCAATGTAATACTTTGAATCATTAGGGCTTAATAGGCTTGTAATGTGAATGTTAAAAAAATGGTTGAAAGAAAGAAAATGATAGGGAAAACCAAAGAAAAAATATGATGCGGAACCCCGATCTTAGAGAAACTGTAATCCCAACACACAAGATGATATGGAATAAACCCTAAGTAAAAACCCACCCTATAGCACCTCTAGATATCTAGTGTATCTAGCAACACTAATTATAAGGCAAAGAATGAAATTGAAATTTGGCACAAAGTAAATACCTTTAATAAGAAGATCAATTCCTAATGCAACAAGTAGAATAAGAACTATCATAACTTGGAATACACAAGTCTTGTTGTAAACAAGAGTAGATTCTAATCAATAATCAAAGTTTTTTTTACAAGCTAGTAACCTCCCTTTATATATAAATTATGGTTATGTTAAAAATCAATCTAGACCATAAAATAATTATGAAAGTAATCCTAAGGCTGAAAACTATTCCTAAATAAATATAATCCAAAAATAGCAATAATTACAAAATTGCCATTATCATTCTTAATAGCAAATATTACGAAACTGCCATTATAATCAGAAAAACCGCAAATATTATGAAACTGCCATTATAAAATGTTTGATTTTAAAACTACGTCATTTCTCCTCCGCAACTCCCGAGCATCATTACCACCTTCATTTTTTGGGTGGATATCATGCTAAATAATCATTAGGCCTTGGAAAAGTGTTTGGATCATTTGGAAACTTGAATCGATCTTCATCCATTATTTTTTTCACAAGTTCAAGCATTCCTGCTTTGATCTTCTTAGCTCGAGAACGCGTTAATGGTCTACTTGGCAAGATGATGCCATTATCTTTTGCATCAATGCTAGGCTAGGATATGGCTCTATAATGCCCGCATCATTCCCTCACTCCTCAAAAAGATTCGTCCTCGAATCTGCATCTATATCAAAAGGACAAAGATCAGAAACAATAAATGACGCAGATACATTATACTCACCTGGAAGATCAATCTTGTATGCAATGTCATTGATCTTTTCGAGCACTTGAAAATGTTCATTGCCTCTAGCATCCAACTTAAACTTTTTTTTTGTTATGAAATCTTTCCTTCCTCCAATGTACCCAAACCCAATCACCTGGTTGTAGTCCTTTGGGCATTTCCTCTGGGAATTCCTTCAAGAAAGAAACAAAAAAACTAGGAAAAATTGGGTTAAGGTTAGCTTCAGAAAAATAAAATTTCCGAAACTTCACAAGAACTAGTGCTTTCTTGCATAAGCATGATCCTTTTACATCTCCCTCTTTTACATAAAAACTCTTTTTCTTTTCACTCTTCTCATTTCTCTCTTTTACACTTTCCTCTTTATTACTAGTGCAATCACTCACCATTAGGCCTTTATTTTTATTCTTTTCACTCTTGGCCTTACACTCAATTCTTTTATTTGCCTCACTTCCCAAATTCCCATGGAAAACTTTGGATAGTTTCAATTGTTCAACATACACCTCCTTTGGAGATAAGGGTGCAAGTGTGACTTTCTTTCCATTGTGCTCAAAATAATACCTATTCTTAAACCTTCATGGATAGTCCTCCTGATGCGGGCATCATAGAGTCATATTCTAGCATTGAAACAAAAGATGATGACATCATCTTACCTAGTAAACCAGTGATGCATTCTCGAGTTAAGAAGATCAAAGAGGGAATGCTTGGACTTGTGAAAAGAATTATGACGTCGTTTTGTCTCTGCAACTATCGAGCATCATTACGACTTTCATCCCTTGCTTGGACAACATGCTTAAATCATCATTAGGCCTCGGAAAAGTATTCAAATCATTTGGAAACTTGAATCGATCTTCATCCATAATTCTTTTCACAAGTCCAAGCATTCCCTCTTTGATCTTCTTAACTCGAGAACGCATCACTGGTTTATTAGGTAAGATGATGTCATCATCTTTTGTTTCAATGCTAGAATATGACTCTATAATGCCCGCATCACCTCCTATCGGATAGCCATGGTCTACCCAACAAAATATGCTCTGCTTGCATAGGTATTACATCACACAAAACCTTATCACTATACTTTCCAATAGAAAAGGAAACTCTCACTCTCTTATTTACCTTACTCTCCCTACTATCATTCAACCATTGTAACCTGTAAGGGTTAGGGTGTTTTTCACATACTAGTCCAAACTTCTCAACTAAAGTAGTACTAGCAACATTAGAACAACTACCCTCATCAATGATTAAACTACATGTTTTACCACCCACAAAACGTCTAGTGTAAAAAATATTCTCCCTTTGTTATAGTCTATCTTCCTACACCTTCAAATTTAAAACCTTCCTAATTACTAGGGACTCTCCAACCATGGGATACTCTACATCCTCTTCCTCACTAGAATCATACTCTAATGGTGGCCTTCCCTCATCAAACTCAGACTCCGACATTACTTCATTATCCCTCATCAACATAGTTTTCCTATTTGGACAATCGGAAGCAATATGCCTAAACTCTTGACATTTAAAACATTTTATTTCCTTATGTCTAGAAGTACTAGAAGTGTTAGGATTATAATTACCTCTTGTTGGGTTGGCACTCTTATCCTTAAACTTGGATGCATCTCCATTTTTCTCTTTGGTCTCCAAGTTCTTATCTCTCTTCTTGTCATCATACTTGTTCTATTTCGAGTTGGAACCTCACTTCGAATTGGAACTTGAAAACCCTTTTGATGACCCTTCATTTCTCAATTGCTTTTCCACTTTCATAGCCATGTTGACCATTTTTTCCATCTCTACATATGGATGTAGATCCACCACCTTGGCAATATCTTTGTTCATCCCACTTAGAAATCTTGCCATTGTAGCTTCTCTATCCTCTTCAATGTTAGCCCTTATCATAATCATTTCCATCTCTTTGTAATACTCCTTTACGAACCTAGACCCTTGTGTGATTCTTTGCAACTTTTGATGAAGCTCTCTATAGAAATAAGATGGTACAAACCTCTTCCTCATAATTCTCTTCATCTCATCCCAAGTTGAGACTTGATCTTCTCTATACCTCCTCCTTGATTGTATAAGTTGCTCCCACCAAACTAGAGCATAGTCAGTGAACTCTACTGTGGTAGTTTAACATTCTTCTCCTCAGAGTAATTGTGACAATCAAATATTAACTCTACCTTATTTTTCCATTGCAAGTATGCCTCGGCATCACTTCTTCCCTTGAATTGCAAAATGTGCACCTTAATGGAACTTAGGTTGTCATCCTTTCCTCCTCTCTCCTAGGTCTTCTCTTTACGGTTTGGATTTCATACTATCCTTCATCGGAAACATTTACTTCTTGTCTCGTGGGTCGTGTTCCCTCCTTTCTAGTATTATTGGATATGACCATGGTCATCTCCCTAATTTGCTCCATCATCTAATCCATCCTGGATTTCAATTATTCTTCCATCCTAGAAGTCAACCTCTCTTCCATCATTCTATACTCACCCTCCAAAGATTGTCGTAAGAGCTTTGGATCCGGTGTTGCCACGTGCTCTTCTTCTGAAGTAGAAACTCCCTTTCCGTCTGTTTTAGACATTCTTACACACTCCCTTACATGTTTCACTCAACAATGGTAAACCCTCGTGTTTCACACAAATTTGGCTTTTACCCTCGTTTGTGCTCACCACTCAAGCCTTGTTCACCAAGTTGCACTTCAGAACCAATTATCTTTAAACAAAAATATAAAACAAAAATAGCAAATTTCAAAATTAAAACCTAACAATAAAAAGCAAGTTCAATTCTAGAGCAAAATTGACACAACAGAAAAGGACAAAAGAGTAAAGAAACAAATAATAATTACTCTATAAAATCAACACAATGAGAATAGAAAACTAAACAAATTTAGAATAGGAAAGTATGAAAATAAGAAACTATGAGAATAAGAAACAAAATAAATTAAGAAATATGGAATAATAAAAAATCAGAAATCAATTAGGAATAAGTAAATTTTCTAATATTCAAACAACCAGTCTCAATATTTCAACTTTCAATCTTTTTTTTTTCCTACAATTTTTTTTTTGTATATATAATCAGATTCTTCTTTTATTTTATTTTTATTTTATGATTTTTTTTTTGTACTTTAAAACACCAATAACAATGAAGAACACGAAGAACTCAAGAACAAAAGAAAAAAAAAATGCAGAAACAACAAGCTACTTAAAGACTCTAAAAAGAAAAACAAGGAATAAGATAAATAGGAATTTATCTTGGCCTTGCTCTGATACCAAATGATGCGAAATCTCAAGCTTAAAGAAACTGTAATCCTAACACACAAGATGATATAGAATAAACCCTAGGTAAAATTTTCCCTATAGCACCTCTAGATATCCAGTGTATCTAGCAACACTAATTAGAAGACAAAGAATGAAATTGAAATTTGCCACAAAGTATTTACCTTTGATAAGAAGATCAAGTCCTAATGCAACAAGTAGAAGAAGAACTATCCTCACTTGGAACACACAAGTCTTGTTGAAAGCAAGATTAGAGTCTATTCAATAATCGAACTTGTCTTTTTACAAGCTAGTAACCCCCCTTTATATAGAGATTATGGTTAGGTTAAAAATCAATCTAGACCATAAAATAATTAGGAATGTAATCCTAAAGCTGAAAACTAACCATAAATAAATATAATATGAAAATAGAAATAATTACAAAACTGCCATTATAATCCGAAAATAGCAATAATTATGAAACTGCCATTATAATAAGAAAAACGAAAATATTACGAAACTGCCATTATAAAATGCTTATTTTTAAAACTACGTCGTTTCTCCTCGGCAACTCCTAAGCATCATTACCACCTTCATCCCTTGCGTGGATATTATGCTTAAATCATTATTAGACCTTGGAAAAGTATTTGGATCATTTGGAATGATACGGGCATCATAGTGCCATATTCTACCATTGAAGCAAAATATGATGTTTTAAGCAAGGAATGAAGGTGGTAATGTTGTTCGGGAGTTGTAAAGACGAAATGACGTAATTTTAGCTATTTTTCAGATTACAATGGCAGTTTCGTAATTTAGCTATTTTTGGATTATAATGGCAGTTTCGTAATTATTGCTATTTCCAGATTATAATGGCAGTTTTGTAATTATTTCTATTTTTGGATTATAGTTATTTAGGGTTAGTTTTTAGCTTTAGGATTACTTTCCTAATTATTTTATGGTCTAGATTGATTCTTAACCTAACCCTAATATTTATATAAAGGGGAGGTTACTAGCTTGTTAAAAAAAAACAACTTTGATGATTGATTAAATAAAATCTATTCTTGTTTTCAACAAGACTTGTGTGTTCCAAGTGATGATAGTTCTTCTTCTACTTGTTACATTAGGAATTGATCTTCTTATCAAAGGTATTTACTTTGTGGCGAATTTCAATTTCATTCTTTGTCTTCTAAATAGTGTTGCTAGATACAATTGTTATCTAGAGGTGCTATAGGGCGGGATTTTACCTAGGGTTTGTTCCATATCATCTTGTGTGTTGGGATTACAGTTTCTTTAAGCTTGGGGTTCCGCATCATTTGGTATCAGAGCAAGGCCAAGATAAATTCCTATTTATCTTGTTCTTTGTTTTTCTTTTTGGAGTCTTTGATTAGCTTGTTGTTTCTGCGTTTTTTTTTCTTTTGTTCTTGAGTTCTTTGTGTTCTTCATTGTTCTTGGTGTTTTAGTACAAAAAAAAAAATCGTACAAAAAAAAAACAGAAAAAGAGGAATCTGATTATAGATACAAACAAAAAAAAAAAAAAAAAAAGAATTGAAAGTTGGAATATTGAGATTGGTTGCTTAAATATTAGGAAAGTTACTTATTCCTAATTGATTTCTGATTTTTATTATTCCATTTTTCCTACTTTCTTAATTTATTTGTTTCCTATTCTCATAGTTTCTTATTTTTTTACTTTCCTATTCTCAATTTAATTTGTTTCTTCTCAATTTAATTTGTTTCCTATTCTCATCGTTTCTTATTTTCTTACTTTCCTATTCTTAATTTAATTTGTTTCCTATTCTCATAGTTTCTTATTTTCATACTTTCCTATTCTAAATTTGTTTAGTTTCCTATTCTCATTGTGTTAATTTCATAGAGTAATTATTATTTGTTTCATTACTCTTTTGTCCTTTTTTTTGTTGCCAATTTTGCTCTAGAATTGAATTTGCTTTTATTGTTAGGTTTTAATTTTGAAATTTGCTACTTTAGTTTTATATTTTTGTTTAAGATAATTGGTTCTGAAGTGCAACTTGGTGAACAAGACTTGAGTGGTAAAAGGTTTGAGTGGTGAGCATATAAAGGGTAAAAGCCAAATTTGAGTGAAACAAGAGGGTTTACTATTTTTGAGTTAAACACGTAAGGGAGTGTGTAAGAATGTCTAAAAGAGACGGAAAGGGAGTTTCTACTTTGGAAGAAGAACAAGTGGCAACACCGGATCCAAAGATCTTACAACAATCTTTGGAGGGTGAGTATAGAAGGATGGAAGAGAGATTGACTTCTAGGATGGAAGAAACATTGAAATCTAGGATGGATGAGATGATGGAGCAAATGAGGGAGATGACCATGACCATGTCCAATACTACTAGAAGGGAAGGAACACGACCCATGAGACTAGAAGTAATTGTTTCTGATGCGGAACCCCAAGCTTAAAAAAACTGTAATCCCAACACACAAGATGATATGGAACAAACCCTAGGTAAAAACCCGCCCTATAGCACCCCTAGATAACAATTGTATCTAGCAACACTAATTAGAAGGCAAAGAATGAAATTGAAATTCGTCACAAAGTAAATACCTTTGATAAGAAGATCAATTCCCAATTGCAACAAGTAGAAGAAGAACTATCCTCACTTGGAACACACAAGTCTTGTTGAAAACAAGAATAGATTCTATTTAATCAATAATCAAAGTTGTTTTACAAGCTAGTAACCCCCCCTTTATATAGATATTAGGGTTAGGTTAAGAATCAATCTAGACCATAAAATAATTAGGAAAGTAATCCTAAGGCTAAAAACTAACCCTAAATAAATATAATCCGAAAATAGAAATAATTACAAAACTGCCATTATAATATGGAGATAGCAATAATTACAAAACTGCCATTATAATCCGAAAATAGCTAAATTACGAAACTGCCATTGTAATCCGAAAATAGCTAAAATTACTTCGTTTCGTCTTCGCAACTCCCGAGCAGCATTACCACCTTCATTCTTTGCTTGGACATCATGCTTAAATCATCATCTTTTGCTCCAATGGTAGAATATGGCTCTATGATGCCCGCATCATCATCTTTTGCTCCAATGGTAGAATATGGCACTATGATGCCCATATCAATTTCCGATGAAGACGAGTATGAAGTCCAAACTGTAAGAAGAAGACATAGGAGAGAGGATCCAAGAGGAGGAATGGATGACAACCTAAGTTCATTTAAGATGCACATTCCACCATTCAAGGGAAGAAGTGATGCCGAGGCATGCTTGGAATGGGAAAAGAAGGTAGAGTTAATTTTTGATTGTCACAATTACTCTGAGGAGAAAAATGTTAAACTAGCCGCAGTGGAGTTCGCAGACTATGCTCTAGTTTGGTGGGAGCAACTTATACAATCAAGGAGGAGGTATAGAAAGATCCGGTCTCAACTTGGGATGAGATGAAGAGAATTATGAGGAAGAGGTTTGTACCATCATATTTCTATAGAGAGCTTCATCAAAAGTTGCAGAGACTCACACAAGGGTCTAGGTCCATAGAGGAGTATTACAAGGAGATGAAGATGGTTGAGCTAAATGATAAGGTAAGTGAAGTCTTTATGACCGCCACAAATAAGCCAAAGAGAGATGGTTTGCGAACTAGAGATATAGAGCCATCGGGTTCCGATGATGATGAAGTCTCAAATCATTCCATGAGGAGACGCACATGGAGGGAGGAACCAAGGGCTAGGAGACATGAGCATAATGAAAAGAAAGTCACACTTGCACCTTTATCTCCAATGGAGGTGTATTTTGAACAATTGAAATTATCCAAAAGTTCACATGGGGATTTGGGATGTGAGACAAATAAAAAAATTGAGTGTAAAGAGGACAAAAGTGAAAATATTATAAATAAAGGCCCAATGGTGAGTGATTGCACCAGTAAGAAAAATAAAGAGGAAAGTGCAATAGAGAAAAGTGAGATAAGTGAAAAGAAAAAGAGTTTTAATGCAAAAGAGAGAGAAGTCAGTAGTGCAATCTTAGGCAAGAAAGCAATATTATTAGTGAGGTTTCGAGAAGTTTTGCTTTGTGAAACTAACCTTAACCTCGATTTGCCTAGTGTTTTTGTCTCTTTATTGCAGGACTTTGATGAGAAATCAAAATTGCATGGAGTGTCTAGAACTATTAAATATGATAGGGATGTGGAATTTTTGAGTCCCTTTGGGAAAGTTTTATGGGATTACACGTGGAGGATATTCAAACGAGGACATTGGGTTTGGGTATATTTAAGGAAGAAAATGTTTTTCAACCTTAGGAAGTCTAAGTTGGATGCTAGAGGCAATGGACATTTTCAAGTGCTTAAAAGAGTAAAGGACAACGCATACAAAATTACCCTTCAGGGTGAGTACAATGAGTCCACTATTTTTAATGTTTCTGATATTTTTCCTTTCGATATGGATTCAGATTCGAGGACAAATCTTTTTGAAGAGGAAGGGAATGATACGGGCATCATAGTGTCACATTCTACCATTGAAGCAAAAGATGATGTTTTAAGCCAGGAATGAAGGTGGTAATGTTGCTCGGGAGTTGCAAAGACGAAACAATGTAATTTTAGCTATTTTCGGATTACAATGGCAGTTTCATAATTTAGCTATTTTCGGATTATAATGGCAGTTTCGTAATTATTGTTATTTCCAGATTATAATGGCAGTTTTGTAATTATTTCTATTTTCGGATTATAGTTATTTAGGGTTAGTTTTTAGCCTTAGGATTACTTTCCTAATTATTTTATGGTCTAGATTGATTCTTAACCTAACCCTAATATCTATATAAAGGGGAGGTTACTAGCTTGTTAAAAAAAAACAACTTTGATGATTGATTAAATAGAATCTATTCTTGTTTTCAACAAGACTTGTGTGTTCCAAGTGAGGATAGTTCTTCTTCTACTTGTTGCATTAGGAATTGATCTTCTAATCAAAGGTATTTACTTTGTGGCGAATTTCAATTTCATTCTTTGTCTTCTAATTAGTGTTGCTAGATACAATTGTTATCTAGAGATGCTATAGGGCGGGATTTTACCTAGGGTTTGTTCCATATCATCTTGTGTGTTGGGATTACAGTTTCTTTAAGCTTGGGGTTCCGCATCATGGAAACTTGAATTGATCTTCATCCATTATTTTTTTTCACAAGTCCAAGCCCTGCTTTGATCTTCTTAGCTCAAGAACGTGTTAATGGTCCACTTGGCAAGATGATATCATTCTCTTTTGCATCAATGCTAGGATATGGCTCTATAATGCCCGCATCAGAATATAATGCTTCATCATTGTGTTTTTTAAAACCTAACACATAAATGATTAAAAAAAAAAGTTAAGCTTATTAAAAAAATGATTGGGGGAGAGAGAGTGAGAGTTAGAAAATAGCAATAATGCCCTAAACCTTATCTAAAAAATGATTGAGTATATATAGATTCACAGTAAAATAATGTATTTACCAATAAAAACAAGTAATATATAATAAAAAAATATTTTTTCTAAAAATTAAAAAGGTAATCGGTTGTATCGGTTTTTGACCTTAGCAACTAAACCAAATTGATCTAATTGTCTGTTTTGAATATTCAAAACCGATTTAATCCAATAATGCTAAAATAACCGATCCAAACTGATGCGGAGTCATATTCTAGCATTGGAGCAAAAGTGGATGACATCATCTTACCTAGTAGACCAGTGACGGGTTCTCGAGCTAAGAAGATCAAAGAGAGTATGCATGGATTTGTGAAGAGAATTATGGATAAAGATCGATTTAATTTTCTAAATGATTTGAACACTTTTTCGAGGCCTAATGATGATTTAAGTGTGATGCCCAAGTAAGGGATGATGGTGGTAATGATGCTTGGGAGTTGCGGAGACGAAATGTAGTCATTTTTAAAAACAAGCATTTTATAAGGGCAGTTTCATAATATTTGCTATTTTTGGATTATAATGGCAGTTTCATAATTATTACTATTTTCGTATTTTATTTATTTAGGGTTAGTTTTCAGCCTTAGATTAATTCTTGATCTAACCCTAATCCTTATATAAAGGGGGATAAATTCTTTTGTAATAGA
Organism: Ochetophila trinervis; assembly: GCA_003254975.1. Classification (NCBI taxonomy): domain Eukaryota; kingdom Viridiplantae; phylum Streptophyta; class Magnoliopsida; order Rosales; family Rhamnaceae; genus Ochetophila; species Ochetophila trinervis. Next base: position 264,064 of record QANX01000375.1, read on the forward strand.
CATTTTAAAGATTTTAATAAATTGAAATAATTAATTTTCTTATTTTTCACATGACTGTTCATGCAAAGTGAGGAATCAATTTCTTCTTCTTGTTGCATTAGGAGTTGAATTGTCTTATATTTTGTGGTGATTGTTCTTCTTTTTCCCTAGCCTTCTAATCCATGTTTTTAGATACAAGTTATCTAAGAGTTTGGTTGGGCGGGTTCTTGTTTCCAATTATTGTTCAATATTTCTTGCATGTTTTGGGGTTTCAAATTCTTTAATCTTGGAGTTCCGCATCACAAAATAGTTGGAATTAATTGGATCGGTTGGTTTCATCGGTTTGTCTGTTTTTTTGCACACCTCTTATAGGAACCACAACTATAAAAAGTTTGACCCTTTGCGTATGAAAGAAGCAAGAAGCAAGAACCAAAACTATATTTGAATGCACAAAAAAACAACTTGAATGCTCAAAGAATTGATAAAACTCAAGAGAAATATTATTGCTCTCAAAGTTTAAGACTAATCACTCTTCATAAAATTGTGTCTATCCTTGAATGGAGAGGGGGTTATATATATTGAACCTTGGAGACTTTATTCTTCCTTTATTTTCAATGTGAGACTCTATCAAGAAGCCTTTTTAAGCCTAATAAAGAGGTTCTATGTTTTTAACTATTCTTGCACCCCACAACTTTCATTTTCTCTAATTTCTTCTAGAAAGATTGGTAATTAATCTAATTTACATTTAATGAAGCTTGTGACATGACATGTGCCTCATTAAAGATAAATTGAAACCTTTGAAACTCTTGCCAACTTAAAATGGTGTAGATTTTCTCTTGTAACTCTTCATGATTAATCCTATTATTGACTATTTCAATTTCTTCATGCGTGGAAGCTCTTCTGATAAAACCATGCAAAGCCTCTTTCAATTTCTTAGCTCTGTTCCTTATAATTGGTCCGTTCAAGACTTGAAAGTGTCCATTTATGTGGATGAAGTTTGGATTTCCTTTGTTCTAGAAACTGCTCTTTTCGCATGTGCACCCAAACCCAATCTCTAGGTTCAAAAGTCACATTCTTGCATTCTTTATTAGCCTTACTTTCATCTAGCTTTCTCTTCTTCTCTATATGCTCCTTTACTTTTGCATGCAACTCCTGGACAAATTCAGCCTTTTTCTTTCCATCTAAACTAACACTTTTATCAAAAGGCAAACATAGCAAGTCCAAAGGTTTTAGTGGATTAAAGCCATAAACGACTTCAAAAGGAGAACAATAGTAGAAGAGTGAAAAGTACGATTATAAGCAAATTCAATATGTGGCATGGAGGAATTTGAATGATAGCATGCAATAAAGTTCTTAAAGTTTTATTAACAAGCTCTGTTTGTCCATCCCTATCCAAAAACACCAATTTGGTTCCTAGTTTATTCCACAAAGTTTTCCAAAAGTGACTTAGAAACTTAGCATCCCTATCCAAAACAATGGTTTTAGGAATTCCATGCAATCCAACAATTTTCTTAAAAAAGAAATCTGTAATATGGGTTACATCATAAATTTTGTTACAAGGTGTGAAATGTGTCATTTTAGAAAACCTATCAACAACTAAAAATACATAATCTTTGCCTCCCTTAGACCTAGGTAAACCTAAATCAAAGTCCATTGAAATATCAACCCAAGGTTCACTGGGAATAGGTAAAGCCATATACAATCCTTGAGGTAACACTATAGACTTAGCTTGTTTACATGTCACACAGTTTTGACATAATTTTTCAATAGATTTCTTCATGTTTGGCCAAAAGAAGTGCTCAATTAAAGTGTCTAAAGTCTTAGTTACCCCAAAATGCCCCATCAACCCTCCACCATGGGCTTCCTTTACTTACAACTGTCTCAAAGAACTTGTGGGCACACACAATCTGTTTCCTTAGAACAAATACCCATCATGCCTAAAGAACTTATTAAAAGCCATTTTCTCACATGCACTAAATATATTTGCAAAATCAGGGTCATTAATATATAAATCCTTGATACATTCAAATCCTAGTAATTTTGCATTTATAGTTGAAATAAGTGCGTACATTCTTAACAATGCATCGACCACTATATTGTCTTTACCTTGTTTATACCTGATGACATAAGGAAAAGTTTCAATGAATTTAATCCATCTGTCATGACGTCTATACAAACTTCCCTTGTCCTTTGATGTGCTTCAAGGATTCATGATCTGTATGAATCACAAATTCTTTTGGCCATAAGTAATGTTGTCATGTCTCGGGAGCTCTCACCAAGTCGTACAACTCCTTGTCATATACTGGACAGTTAAGTGTGACTCCATTTAGCTTTTCACTAAAGAAAGCTATTGGTTGATTTTTCTGCATTAACACGTGCCTATGCCAACACCAGAAGCATCATATTCAATTTCAAAAGTTTTAGAAAAATCCTGATGCAAGCACTTGTGGAGTAGTTAACTTTTCTTTCAAAAGTTTGAATGCCTCCTCTTGCTCTTTCCCCAATTAAAAGCTACATTCTTTTTCACTAATTCATTCAAAGGTGCAGCTACTGTGCTAAAATCCTTAAAAAACCTATTATAAAAGCTAGCTAAGCCATGAAAACTAGGCCTGGCAACGTATCGTGTTGAACTGTTTTTGTGGTGTGTCATTTCGTATTCATGTCAAATTTTTTTCACCCGAACCCAATCCGTTAAGCATTCATGTTGAATTGTGTTCATATTGTGTCATTTCGTGTTCATGTTGTGTTTAATTCGTGTCTACTAGGCCTAAATACAGATTCAAATGATATGCTAAACATCTTAAAAAACATATATTAGAATACTAAAATTCAAAATAATTAATATATGTGAATTCAAAATATGTAAAATATTACAAATTAAAGCTATATTAAATATTATCATGGCTAAAAAAAATATGCATTAGAATTGTCAATTTAAAAATATTCAAAATATTATAAACCAAGCTATCCAATATAAATAATAAAAAAGATAGAATCTAAAACCAAAATATTAATATATAAATAGATATAAAAGTTGTCATTTTCCAATGAAATAAAATATGAATTTTATAGTTTCCTAAGAAAAAAAAGGTAATGTACAAAGTTAGCTATAAAGAAATAATTAAATTAATATTTTTCTTATCGTGTTAACGTGTTCCAACCCGTTTTCTTATTGTGTGACACTGATATCAATCCGATCCGATATCGCAAACCCAAATCTTCAAATTATCGTGTTGTATCGTATCGTGTTATCGTGTCGTGTAGCATTTTGCTAGGCCTAATGAAAACTCCTAACTTCACTAGCATTTTTTGATATAGGCCAATCCCTAACAGTTTGAATTTTAGCTTCATCTACTTTAATTCTATTAGCACCAACAATGTATCCAAGGAATGTAATTTCTTGCATGCAAAAAGAACACTTTTTGAGATTAGAGTACAATTTTTCTTTTTCTAAACATTCCTTAAATGAATAACATGCTCTTCCAAGTCTTTACTATATATAAGAATATCATCAAAGTAGACAACATCATACTCACCAATGAAAGCATGTAAAACTTGGTTCATTAATCTCATGAAAGTACATAGTGCATTAGTTAATCCAAAAGGCATAACCAACCATTCATACAATATGGCCCAATGATCAAGGTAAGACCCATAAATAATTGGTTATGAAACAAAGTCACAAGCTCAATGCCACATGTCATAAGATCAAGAGAAGGTGGCCAAACTCTAGAATCCTCACCATCCATCCTCAATATATATGCAAACATAGGAGGGGGATCTCTTAGGAAAAAGATGGCCTTAAAACGATTCTCTCTTCCTCTATCCCTCTCTTGCCTTTTCTTTTCTTTATTTCTCTTTTCATGGTGACACCATCTGACTTTGGCATCGAAAAGGGCACGTTGGCCACCCTGCTGGCGCCTCTATAACTGGTTCTTCTATATTTTTTGCAAATTTGAAGCTCCCAATCCGTGAAGCAAAAGATGAGACCAAAAAGCTACCACAACTTATTATTTGAAAGAGTTGCTGAATTTCACCTTCGGAAGGACCTGAAACTTAGGAGAAGATAGTTTCAGAGTTTAAGCTTCTGAAGGACTCGAAACCTCGAAGGAGATTGTTGATGAATTTCATCCGCTAGAAGAGTTGCTGAGTTCCGGCTCTGAGAGGATCTGAATCTTTTGAGGAGAGTGTCGTTGAATTTTAGCCCCTAGAGGGGTCGCCAAGTTCTAGCTTTAGAAAGACTTGCAATGTTAGAGGTGACTGCCATTGAATTTTGGAAGCTAGAGGAGTTGTTGATTTACAGCACCGGAAGACTAGGTGCTTTCTAGCACTGAAGCACTTGCAGCTTTCTGGCACTGGAGGACTTGTTGAATTCTACCTACTCTAGAGGGACCTGAAACTTCTGAGGAGATTGTTGTAGCTTTAGCAGCTAGAAGAGTTGCTGAGTTTCAGATATGAAAGGACTTGAAACTCCGAAGGAGATTGTTGTTGAATTCTAGCCACTTGAAGAGTTGTTGAGTTTTAGCTTCGGAAGGACCTGCAACTTCGGAAAAGATTGTTGCAGATTTCCAACTCCGAAAGGACTTGAAACCTTATAGGAGATTGTTGCTGAATTTTAGCCGCTGGGAGAGTTGCTGAGTTCCAGCTCTGGAAGGATTTGAATCTATTGAGGAGAGTGTCACTGAATTTCATCTCCTAGAGGGGTTGCCAAGTTCTAGCTCCGGAAAGACTAGCAATGTCAAAGGTGACTGTCACTGAATTTTGGCTGGTGGAGGAGTCGTTGCTTTCCAGCTTCAGAGCACCTGCTGCTTTCCGACATTGGAGGACTTGCTGAATTCTACATGCTCCAGAGGAACCTAAAACTTCTAAGGAGATTGTTGTAGCTCTAACCTCTAGAAAAGGTGTTGAGTTTCAGCTCTGGAAGGGCCTGAAACTTCGGAGGAGATTGTCACAAAGTCTCAACCGCTAGAAAAGTTGTTCAGTTTTAGCTGTGAAAGGACTTGAAACACCAAAGGAGATTGTTGCTGAATCCCAGCCGCTGAAAAAGTTGCTGAATTTCAGCTTCAGAAGAACCTGAAACTTAGTGAAAGATAGTTGTAGAGTTTCAGCTCTGGAAGGACTTGAAATCCCAAAGGAGATTGTTGCTGAATTAGTTAAGATATTGTTAATTATGTTTTGATAATAATATTAATAACACTAAATGTAGTATAAGGAAAATATTTATTAGAGTAATAGTTTTGTTAGTTTTAAAATTTAATCTAAGAGAAATAAAAATTTAGAGTTAAAGATTGGTGAATTAGTCTTTTAATTAGAGTAAGTGTAGATATAAACATATATATATATATATATATAATAAAAATGAGCAAATGACCATTTTTCCCTTGAAGTTAAGTAAACATGTGAGTAGAATGAAGGGAAAAATTGGAAAAAAGTGAAAAATTGGAATTAAGTGGCCATAATTTTCCTCTTTCACGCAGAGCCCAAAATGTTTTCGTCCATTGTTGAGCAAGCCGAGCTTTTGGAAAGAAAAAAACTCAATCCTCTTTAATCTTCTTCAAATCAAGCTTAGAAATAGGTTACCCATAAGTGATAGAGCATTTTAGACACATTGGTGAGGTTTGTTTTAACCAAAAACCACTCAAGTTTGAGATTGGGGAGTTGGCTGAAAATTTTGTTCTCCAAAAATTGAGAGATTCCAGCCACCCTTCGCCGTAATCTTTGTACCAAAAGCTTCATCTCTCACTCTTTTACAAAACCCAAGTCTTGAAATGGAAGATTAATGAGCTAGGTTAAAGATTTGACAAAATGGACACAAAGGGAATTTTTGAATATCTGGAAAATTTGTGAAATTTGTCTCCAAATTGAAGTTAACATGTTTTGCTAAGCTTTCTATTACATAATGATAGGCTTTTGTAGTCTAGAGTTTGATAATGGAAAATGAGTGAAATGAAATTTTGTATAGGTTTTGATGAAAATATTGTGATGTGTTAGGAGTTGTAGTTGAATTTAATAATGATAAATTATGGTTAAGAGATTTGGAAGAATTGTGAGGATTGATTATGTATTTGGTTGAGAGTTGATTTTAGTTGAAAAATTTAAGTGTATGAGGATAGAAAATAAGTTGAAAATTATTCATGATGAAGGTTAAGAGTAAAAATTTAGGTATTAACCTTTAAAAATAATTTGGGGATGAATATAATTAATAAACCTAGGTTATTAGGAAAAAAATATTTAAGTGTGAAGAGATGTAATAAAGAGGCATATAAGATAATTAATATGGAAATGCTATAGAAAAGGGATTTTAATTTACATTACTATAATAGAATATTTTGTAATATTATTTTATGTTAATACTAGAGGAAGGAACTACTTCGGTAGAACGGCAAGAAGCATCCAACTGAGGATTGGCATTAACGTGACGTTCTTTTGAGTGGGAATGTATATATATAAATATATATGTAAATGCATGTATATATATATGTACTTTATGAATTAGTAATATAATCAAATTTGATATGATGTAGAAATACATAATTATTGTGTGTGGATAAGTTATATACATATATATTACATGATCATTTTCTTTAGTATAAATACATACATGTAATGAGTGTGTTAAAAGAATACTTTATTTAATGATTTAAAGTAAATTTTGTGAATGTTATCATTGTTATGTAAAGTTACTATGGATGGTATGTTTTTATGTACTACTTGGGCGATGGGGTATGCCGCCAAGTAGGGATGTTGATATTGTGGTTATGTACTACTTGGGTGATGGGGTATGCCACCAAGTAGGGATGTTGATGTATGATATTGCTTATGCTTGGGCAATGATTTATGCCGCCAAGCTGGAATTGCTAGAAATATTGAATTATATATATGTTTGTGAATATATGAAGGGACAATGATTTTTCACAGAAAATGTTATTACCCGCTCGGTATATGATGATTAATTCACATATATGTATGTGGCTTTTCATTGAGGATTTAAAGGTTAGCTTACTTGCTCGGTATATAATGATGGGTTCATATATATATATATATATACGTCTTGTGGCTTTTCACTGGAATGTCCCTCATATATAGTTATTACTTGTTATTTGTGAGTTGTTTTGAAATTCAAAGTAATTTTTCATAAATTAAATAAATTAAATACATTATATGTAAATATTTTGAAATTTAAAAAATGAACTAATTTCAAAGGAGATTGCATGTAAAAACTAATTTTCATATACGCGTATACGTGGTTATAATATTATCTTCTTATTATAGTTTCTACTCACTGAGTATGAAAATACTCACCCTTCCAAAAACTTCTAAAAATATTTCAGGTAGTTCTTGGATTGTTAGCCGTACTACTATTTCTAGTAAGCGCAGGAGGAACGAGTTAGAGGTAATAGTAGCATATTTAGATTGTACAAGTTTATGTGTTAGTTGTGTAGTCAACAGTTGTATGTTAGAGAGATATTTTGTAATTGCAATTTTATAAATATATCATGGAGATTATGTATATGGATGTATTGCTGTGAGATTACTTGATTTATGGTAGAGTTTGGTGAACTGGAATGTTGTGGCATTATTGTTTGGACATGTAGGTACTTGTAATTAATATGGGGAATCTTACAAAAACATACCAAACTTTGCCAAAATTTCTATTAAATTCCCTGGCATTTAGGAGTTTTGGTTGTGAAATTGTCATTAAGGTGTTTGTTGACTGCTTAGGGACTTAATCAGCATGATTAAGTCCTGCAGACAAGACTTGGATAGTGCAGTTCTGTCAGTGTTATTGAATTTCAGCCCCTAGAGGGGTTGCAAGGATCTAGCTCCGGAAAGACTTGCAATGTCAGAGGTGATTGCCACTGAATTTTGGCTGCTGAAGGAGTTGCTGCTTTCCACCACCGGAGGACCAACTGCTTTTCAGCACCGAAGCTCCTGTTGCTTTCCGGCACTAGATGACTTGATACGGGCATCATAGTGCCATATTCTACCATTGGTGCAAAAGATGATGTTTTAAGCATGATGTCCAAGCAAGGAATGAAGGTGGTAATGTTGCTCGGGAGTTGCAAAGACGAAACAACGTAATTTTAGCTATTTTCGGATTACAATATCAGTTTCATAATTTAGCTATTTTCGGATTATAATGGCAGTTTCGTAATTATTGCTATTTCTAGATTATAATGGCAGTTTTGTAATTATTTCTATTTTCGGATTATATTTATTTAGGGCTAGTTTTTAGCCTTAGGATTACTTTCCTAATTATTTTATGGTCTAGATTGATTCTTAACCTAACCCTAATATCTATATAAAGGGGGGTTACTAACTTGTAAAACAACTTTGATTATTGATTAAATAGAATCTATTCTTGTTTTCAACAAGACTTGTGTGTTCCAAGCGAGGATAGTTCTTCTTCTACTTGTTGCAATTAGGAATTGATCTTCTTATCAAAGGTATTTACTTTGTGGCGAATTCCAATTTCATTCTTTGCCTTCTAATTAGTGTTGCTAGATACAATTGTTATCTAGAGGTGCTATAGGGCGGGTTTTTACCTAGAGTTTGTTCCATATCATCTTGTGTGTTTGAATTACAGTTTCTTTAAGCTTGGGGTTCTGCATCATTTGGTATCAGAGCATCATAGTGCCATATTCTACCATTGGTGCAAAAGATGATGTTTTAAGCATGATGTCCAAGCAAGGAATGAAGGTGGTAATGTTGCTCGGGAGTTGCAAAGACGAAACAACGTAATTTTAGCTATTTTCGGATTACAATGGCAGTTTCGTAATTTAGCTATTTTTGGATTATAATGGCAGTTTCTTAATTATTGCTATTTCCAGATTATAATGGCAGTTTTGTAATTATTTCTATTTTCGGATTATATTTATTTAGGGTTAGTTTTTAGCCTTAGGATTACTTTCCTAATTATTTTATGGTCTAGATTGATTCTTAACCTAACCCTAATATCTATATAAAGTGGGGTTACTAGCTTGTAAAACAACTTTGATTATTGATTAAATAGAATCTATTCTTGTTTTCAACAAGACTTGTGTGTTCCAAGCGAGGATAGTTCTTCTTCTACTTGTTGCAATTGGGAATTGATCTTCTTATCAAAGGTATTTACTTTGTGGCGAATTTCAATTTCATTCTTTGCCTTCTAATTAGTGTTGCTAGATATAATTGTTATCTAGAGGTGCTATAGGGCGGGTTTTTACCTAGGGTTTGTTCCATATCATCTTGTGTGTTGGGATTACAGTTTCTTTAATCTTGGGTTCCGCATCAGGACTAGTTGAATTTGCCTGTTCTGTAGGGACCTGAAACTTTTGAGGAGATTGTTGTTGAATGCTAGCCACTGGAAGAGTTGTTGAATTTTAGCTCTTGAAGGACCTGAAACTTAGGAGAGGATTGTTGCAGAGTTCCAGCTCCGGAAGGACTTGAAACCTCGAAGGAGATTATTGCTAAATTTCCGCCATTGGATGAGTTGTTCTAGCTATACGAAAATCTTAATATTTTGAGGAGAGTGTCACTTATTTTAGTTCCTGAAGGGGTCACCAAGTTCCAACTCTAGAAAGACTTACAATGTCAGAGGTGACTGTCACTGAATTTTGGCTGCTGGAGGAGTCGCTACTTTCTAGCACCAGAGGACCAGATGCTTTCTAGCACTAGAGCACCTACTCCTTTTCGGCACTAGAGGACTTGCTGAATTCTACTTGCTCTGGAGGGACCTCAAACTTTAGAAGAGATTGTTGTAGTTTCAGCCGATTCAAGAGTTATTGAGTTTATGCTCCAGAGGGACCTCAAACTTCAGAGGAGATTATTGCATAATCTCAGCCACTAGAAAATTTGTTGAGTTTTAGCTCCAAAAGGACTTGAAACTCCAGAGGAGATTGTTGTTAAATTCCAGCCGCTAGAAGAGGTGCTGAATTTCAGCTCTGGTAGGACCTGAAACTTAAGAGAAGATTGTTATAGAGTTCCAACTCTGGAAGGACTTGAAACCCTGGAAAAGATTGTTGGTGAATTTCTACCATTGGGAGAGTTGCTAAGTTCCAGCTCTGAGAGGATCTAAATCTTTTGAGGAGAGTGTAGCTGAATTTCAACTCCTGGAGGGGTTGTCAAGTTCAAGCTTTGGAAAAACTTGCAATATCAGAGGTGACTGTCACTGAATTTTGGCTCCTAGAGGAGTCATTGCTTTTTAGCATCGGAGCACCTGCTGCTTTCCAGCACAGGAGGGCTTGCTGAATTCTACCTGCTCTGAAGGGACTTGAAACTTCTGAAGAGATTGTTGTAGCTTCAGCCTTTAGAAGAGTTGCGGAGTTTCAGCTCTGAAAGGACTTGAAACTCCGGAGGAGATTATTGCTGAATTCCAACCTCGAGAGAAGTTGCTAAATTTTAGCTCCGAAAGACCTGAAATTTAGGAGGAGATTGTTGCTGAATTTGAGCTGCTTGAAGAGTTGTTGAGTTTCAGCTCCTACAAAAATTGAAACTTCAGAAGAGATGGTTGCTGAATTCGCACCTGGGGTTGCATTTGGGAGGGGCTGTTTTTGTATGCCTTTTTTTAAAAAAAAAAAAAAATCGTTGGAGCAGGCGTCTGGGATCGCACCTGTCTTGGTCTGCTTACTAGGCATATTGAAAAAAAAAGCCAAAATTTTTATTATTTTATTATTATTATAGTTTTGTTTGGAGTATTGTTTTTACTTAGGGTAATTTTTGCTTTCCATTACTCTACTTATTTTTACTTTTCTTTTGTTCTACTTTCTTTCTATGGTTAGGTTTTGAGATTATGATAAGTGCTATTTGTTTAACTCAAAGTGCAGCTTGAATTAAGAGATTGTGAGTGGTAAAAGGCTTGAGTGGTGCGCACATCGAGGGTAGAAGCCAAAATTGTGAGTGGTAAAAGGAGAAATGGTTTGCGGACTAGAAATATAAGAGCCATCAGGTTCTGAGGATGATGAAGTCTCAAATCATTCGATGAGGAGACGTGCAAGGAGGGAGGAACCAAGGGCTAGGAGGCATGAGCCTAGAGAAAGTAGGGACGACAACATAAGTTCTATAAAGATGCAAATACCCTTATTCAAGGGGAGATATGATGCTGAAGTATATTTGGAGTGGGAAAGCAAGGTTGAACTAATTTTGCTTGCCACAACTACTCGTATGAGAATAAGGTAAGACTCATCACTGTAGAGTTTACCGATTATGCTTTGGTTTGGTGGGAACAATTATTGCAGACTAGGAGGAGATATGGTGAAGATCCAATTGCAACTTGGGTCCAGATGAAGAGGGTGATGAGAAAAAGTTTTGTGCCACCTTCTTATTATCGGGAGCTACACCAAAAGAAAGTCACACTTGCACCTTAATCTTCAAAAGAGGTGTATCTTAAACAATTGAAACTATCCAAAGGTTCACATGGGGATTTGGGAAGTGGAAAAGAGAAAAGTGAAGTGAGGAGTGAAAAGAAAAATAATTTCTATGCAAACAAGAGAGAAGTCAAGAGTGCATTCTTAGGCAAGAAAGCAATATTGTTAGTGAGGTTTCAAGAGGTTTTGTTTTGTGAAACTAACCTTAATCCCGATTTGCCTAGTGTTTTCGTCTATTTATTGCAGGATTTTGATGAGAAATCAAGATTGGGTGGAGTGCCTAGAACTATTATGTATGATAGGGATATGGAATTTTTGAGTCACTTTTGGAAAGTTTTATGGGATGACACCCTTAACCCTGAACCCCAAGATTAAAGAATCTGAAACCCCAAAACACACAAGAATTATTGTACAATAATTGTAAACAAGAACCCGCCCTACCAAACTCCTATATAACTTGTATCTAAAAACGTGGATTAGAAGGCTAGGGAAGAGAAGAACAAATGCCACAAAGTATTATACTTTGATAAGAGAGTTCTACTCCTAATGCAACAAGAAGAATAAATTAATTCCTCATCTTGCTAAAACACTCTTAAGAGCAATAAGAAAATAAATTCTATTAATTAAATTTTGAAAATCTCAATCCTTAATAAAGGAATGGAAACCCTTTTATATTGGGATTATGGGTAGATCAATAATCAATCTAAACCATTAAATATTAGAAAATTAATCCTAAGGCTAAAAAACTAAACCTAAATAAATAAAATCCAAAAATAGCAAAAATTACAAAATTGACATTAAAATCCTAAAAATAATAATAATTACAAAATTGCCATTATAAAATGCTTGTTTTTAAATCGACGCGGTCTCATCCCCGCAACTCTCAAGCATCATTACCACCTTAATCCTTTGCTTGGACATCATGCTTAAATCATCATTAGGCCTAAGAAAAGTGTTCAAATCATTTGGAAACTTGAATCGATCTTCATCCAAAAATCTCTTCACATGTCCAAGTGATGTGGGCATCGAGCGCTCTTCTAGCATGGATGTTCGTGGTGAAGACATTGTGCTGCCAAGCGGACCAGTGACGCGTTCTCGAGCTAAGAAGATCAAAGCGGGAATGCTTGGACTTGTGAAGAGAATAATTGATGAAGATCGATTCAAGTATCCACATGATCCAAACACTTTTATGAGGCATAATGATGATTTAAGCATGATGTCCAAGCAAGGAATGAAGGTGGTAATGCTGCTCGGAAGTTGCAAAGACGAAACGACATAATTTTAGCCATTTTCGGATTACAATGGCAGTTTTGTAATTATTGCTATTTCCAGATTATAATGGCAGTTTTGTAATTATTTCTATTTTCGGATTATATTTATTCAGGGTTAATTTTTAGCCTTAGGATTACTTTCCTAATTATTTTATGGTCTAGATTGATTCTTAACCTAACCCTAATATCTATATAAAGGGGGGGTTACTAGCTTGTAAAACAACTTTGGTTATTCATTAAATAGAATCTATTCTTGTTTTCAACAAGACTTGTGTGTTCCAAGAGAGGATAGTTCTTCTACTACTTGTTGCAATTGGGAATTGATCTTCTTATCAAAGGTATTTACTTTGTGGCGAATTTCAATTTCATTATTTGCCTTCTAATTAGTGTTGCTAGATACAATTGTTATCTAGAGGTGCTATAGGGCGGCTTTTCACCTAGGGTTTGTTCCATATCATCTTGTGTGTTGGGATTACAGTTTCTTTAAGCTTGGGGTTCCGCATCACCAAGCATTCCTCATTTGATCTTCTTTGCTCGAGAACGCGTCACCAGTCCCCTAGATAAGATGATGTCATCCTCTTTTACTCTAATGCTAGAATATGGTTCTATGATGCCCGCATCAGTAGGTGAAAATAGGAGAATTTGATGAAAACAACCTTAAAAATGGATTATTTGGCATTGAAAGCAGTATGAGGCAAAGTTTGAGCTTAAATGGATAAAGATTCTAAAAGTATTCCCTGAAGATTCATCTATGCATAAGATTCCTAAGGGTCCCACAATTTAAAAAATGTGGTCAGATTCTGATTCTGAGACACGTACAATAAGTTGGTGTGTTTCAGGGTATTTTTGTAATCTTGGAAGCTTTAATCTTCACCATTAATTTTAAGGCATCAATGAGAAGATCCAAGAGTTTTAATTTATCTTTAACGAGGCACATGTCATTTCACATGTTTCATTAAGGGTAAATTAGACTAATTACAATTTTTCCTAGAAAAAGTTCGAGAAAAAGAAAGTTGTGGAGAGCAAGAATAGCTAAAAACATAGAACCCTTTTATTAGGCTAAAAAAGGTGACTTGCAAGAGTTCGACATTGAAAATAAAGGGAGAAAAAAGTCCCCAAGGGCCTATGGGCCTATATAAATAGACCCCTCTTCACACAATTATAAAAACTTTTAGAGAACTTTGAGAGGCTATTTTAGAGAACTTTTGAGATGAGTTTTAGGAATATCAAAGGGTGGGGGCAACTTTGTTTGAGTGACACATCCATTGGCTTCATTGTTTCTATTCAATTCTCTTTGCTCCTTGTTGGCTTGATTGAAGGCTTGGGATTGAAGATTGAAGACTTGAAGATTGCTTGATTACATCAAACCTTGTGGCTTCATTCTTTTCTTCTAATCTTTCTTCATTTCTTTTTTATTTTCTTTCTTTCAGTCAGGTCTGAGTCAATGATGATATTTTTTTTTTAATTATGAACTAGCTTCATAATTAGGGTTGTGGATTAAGCCTTAGTTATGAAGATTTACTTTTGTTAGGCAAGAATTGTTTTGGAATGTTTTGAATGATATTTTGAGTATTTGTGTTTTCTAATAATTCAATAAATTATGTAGGTCCTAAATGCTCATCATTAAAATATGGATGATTCAAGCAATATGATTTTTGTTGTATTGCAGTTCATTAGACAGTATACATTTTTAAGCCTCCATGTTAGTAAAGGTGCCAGGAATCTTAATAAAAAACTCAATCAAAATGCATGACTTTAGATTCTTAATTAGGGAGTTTACAACTAGTTGAAATAGATGCTAGATCCTAGTGTGTTTGCATAAATAAATAAAATGCACTCTATTTTAGAAAAGTTTATTTTTGGAAAGTTTGTTTTTATTAACTAGGTATAGACTTTATTTTTTGGTTCTTATTTAGTTTTTTTTGTTACTACTTAATTGTTTTTCTTATTTTTTTAGGTGTTTAGGTTTGGTTTATGATCAAGATTATCCCAGAATTTTTCCTTTGGACCGAGACATAAACAAAACTTTGAGGGAGATAAAAAAAAGAAGAGGGAGCAAGAAGCAAGCTCTAGGAATCAAAGTCAAGCCTCATCAATTGAAACCAAAGAATTCAAGGACAACTTAGAATCCAAATCATTAGCTACCTAACCTGCAGAGACCATACAAAGAAAAGCAATGGAGAACCAACAAGAAGAAGATTTGCTAATTTGTGAGTATGCCGCCCACAAGAGAGTGATAGACTTGTCTTGTATTAGAAGGCCTGCAATTCAAGCTCAAAACTTTGAGATTAAAACCACCACTATGAATATGCTAAATGATCATCCCTTTCATTGTTTGCTTTCTGAAGATCCTAACCTCCATATATATGATTTTTGTCAAATATGTAATATGTTTAAATACTATGGTGTTTCTGATGATGCTGTGAGACTCTTAGAGACAAGGCAAAAGTTTGGCTTCTATCTTTGCCTGCAGGTTCAATCACTACGTGGGCTACTTTGGAGGAGAAATTTCTAAACAAGTTCTTTCCACCCTAAAAGACCGCCAAGCTCAAGAATGACATATCCACCTTTTATAAATGAGACCAAGAAACAATGTATGAGGCATGGGAACGATTCTAGGAACTACTCAGAAAATGCCCTCACCATAGGTTCTCCATATGGATGCAGGTACAAATGTTTTGTAATGGGTTAGATTATGGAACTAAGCAAATGATTGATGCAGTTGCAGGTGGCATTTTAATAAAAGAGAAAGCTGTGGAGGCCTATGACCTAATTGAAGAGATGGCGGTAAATGCACACAAAGCCCCTAAGGCAAATAGCTAGTCACAAAAAGTTTGGGCGAACCAATATCCGAATGAAAGAAGGCAACAAAGACAGCTAAAAATGACAAAAGCCGTGGGTGATGTGGACATGGAAAGCTTGAGCAACCAAATAGCTAACCAAGTCATGAAGACCTTGGGCACTAAATTTGGGAATCAGGGAATACATTCTATCCAAGCTTCTAACTGTGATTTGTGTAATGGGAATGATCATACTAGTCAAGATTTCCAACTTGGAAACCCTTTTGATTATGATGAGTGTAACTTTGTAGGAAAGTTTCAAAGGAAGCAACAAAACAATCCTTACTCAAACACATATAAACTAGGATGGAGGAACCACCCCAACTTCTCGTGGTCAAACAACTCAAATG
The DNA here is from genome assembly GCA_003254975.1 of Ochetophila trinervis. NCBI lineage: Eukaryota > Viridiplantae > Streptophyta > Magnoliopsida > Rosales > Rhamnaceae > Ochetophila > Ochetophila trinervis. The sequence continues at coordinate 279,849 of QANX01000375.1, forward strand.
CTCAAGCTAATCAAGGAAGAAATGGTGGCTTATATGGACAAAATTTTGAAGAATCAAATCAGTAATCACAAAATTTTAACAAGCCGATTCTACCATCTACTTTTAATTCTCCTTTGAATTCTAATTTTCAACATATTGAGAATAAAATGTGTAGATTAGATGAATCCATGGCTAATATGATGATTTCTCTCACTTCTTTTTTGTAGGAGACAAGACAAAATTTTGAGAATACACATGCTGTAATTAAGGGTTTGGAGAATCAAATTGGGCAATTGGCATCACAATTCCAAAGGAATCAAGGAAATTTAACGGGCCAAACTGAAAATAACCCAAAGGAAAATATTATGGTGGTTGAATTGAAAAGTGGGCAAAAGTTTGATACACCCAAAGAGATACTAAATCGAGAGGCCATTCCATGCACAAAGGATGCAATCTGCATCGAAGATAAATCTGAAGGTACCAAGGAGGAAGCTAAACCATTGGATTTGAATCTTAAAGATATGCTTCCATTTTCAAAGGGTTCAATTGGAGTACTGAAGCCTCAAGTCTCCAAGTACATACCACAATATGTTAGAGGAGTGGAGATCATTCAAAAGGAAGCCATCAAAAATCAACATGCACCTAAGCTCAAATATCTAGGGAGTATTTCTATTTCTTGTTATATAGAAATCATTAAATTTGATAATTGTATGTATGATTTAGGTGCCAGTGTTAATTTAATGCCTTATTCAATTTTTGAAAAACTTGGAATAAGAAAACTTAAGTCAACCAATTTAACATTGCAAATGGTTGACTGTTTAACAACAAAATCATGTGGACTTGTAGAGAATGTACTTGTGACAGTTGATAAATTTTTATTTTATGTGGATTTTGTTGTCCTTAGGATGGAAGAAGAGCATGCCCTTTTAATTTTTGGAAGGCCTTACCTTGCATCTAGTGGAGCTAAAATAGACGTGCGAAAAAGAAAAATCAAATTAAGAGTGGGAAAGGAAAAAGTAATTTTTCATATGCTGGTGAAGACTTCACATTCGAAGGAAGAATGGATTTATAACATTGAAAAAATGATAAGAGGTAGATAAATAAAGGAAAAAGGAAAAGCTTAGGGGGCATGAAATGTTGAATTTGAAGAAAAGCTATGGAGGTGGAAGCAGTCACTTTGTTGATCTGAGTTAAGAACTTAAATAGGGGTCAAGATAATGACTTAAAAGAAGAGCTCTTGGGAGGCACCCCAAGTTTCTATCTTTTTCATTTTGTGTTTTTAGTTTATTTTCTAGTTTATGTTGTAATTCCACTATCTGATTTGTGTTTTTGTAGGTGTTTACAAGAAAAAAAATGCATGGAGCATACATTACTGGGTTTGGAAACTAAGTAAAGATTTGGTAGTTGGCCACACCTCATCTAACTTGGGAGCTTAACTTATACTTTCTAGATTTTGGAGCTTTGGACGCATTGCACCATGGTCAAGGGAGTTTTCTTATCTTTTCTATTCTTTATTCTATTTTAAACATTGAGGACAATGTTTAATTTAAGTTTGGGGTGGAAAAGCATGCTTTTGCATTAATTATATTTTATATTGTGAGTTTAGTAGTTTTTACGTGTTTTCTATGCGTGGTTAGTTTAGTTTTATATGTTTTTAATATTTTGAAAACTACAAAAATATTTTTATATTTAAGTTAGTTTTTAAAATCCAAAGGTTTGATGAAGTTATGTGGTTTTTGAGTTTTTCCAAATTTGTGGTTGTTTTCCTAAGTGTTTTGATGGGCCAATGATAAGAAAATGATTGAAAGTAAATTGATTCTTTGGTAGGGGAAGGATGTTATGTTGACTTTGATGCCAAAATTCTCATGTTGTTACTTTCAAACTTATTGAGCACTTGATCAATTTTTCATGACTTGGATCATATCATGGAGAAAATTTCCATTGATTTAGGGTACATTAACTCCACTGAACGATAGAACTTTCATGATTATTACTTGAGGCGAAATCTTGTATTGATGTGTTATTGAGGATATGATTTAGGTTATGTTTGATATGATTTTGAGCCTTTCTAGCCTACCTCGAAAAAAAAAATTTCACTACCTTAGTTTGAGCTTTTAGGATGCATAAAACCACATTTAGTTATCCTTTATGAGCCTAAATATTTCATTTAGCTGTCTCTTACAAATTACCAAGAGATCTTGAATTTGGATTACATGAATATATGCTTTTGAATCTTTAAGTAGTGGAGTATAGTGGAAAACAAGTTTGGGGTTTGGTTTTGTAGTATAATTAGCTTTAGTGGAAAGAAAAGAAAAAAAAAGGATGAATAATAAAGTTTTGCAAAAGAAAAATGAAAAGCAAAACAAAGAGAAAGAAAGTATTCCTTGAGAAAGAAAGAATAAAGATAAGAGGTGTGAAAGTGTTTGATTCATAAAGTTTTGTGAAGTTGAAGGACAGAAAAAGGAGAAGATGATTTCCCTAGAGAAAACACAATGGTGAGCATTATATTCTTTCTTTGTTTATTATTTTCCTATCATTTTTTTCTTTTCACCACCTTTATAATCTTCACATTACAAGCCTATAAAACCCTAATGATCCAAGGTAATACATTGGTCTACATTAGTGGAGAGCATTTAATCATGTCAAGCATATGAAAGTTCAAACTTTATTTTCAATCTCAAATTAATGTAAATTTATTTAAGTGAGTGATATTTAATGTATTGATTGATCTCACACACACTTTGAAAGTAATAAATGTTTTGAATGGAAGATAAAGTGTTAGTTAAATGATTACTTGGAAATTACCCTTGAGTTCACCTATTATAAACAAAATTTGAGGCACCCCGTCAAGGTACTTATTTTTATTTTTAGAAGTTTAAGTTGTTATTTTGTTTCTCTTTCTTTGCTAGGGATTAGCAAATCTTTAGTTTGGGGTATTTCAGGCCTAAAATATTTATGGTTTTATGCTATTTTATGATCTTATTATTTGTTGGTTTAGCCTCATTGTTATAAAAAATTGTTTATTTGTGTTGAATTTACAACGTAGGTGAAATAAGGAGACCTTGGTGAAAACAACCATAAAAATGGATTATTTAGCATTGAAAACAGTAATAGGCAAAATTTGGGCTTAAAAAGATAAATAGTCTAAAAAGATTATCTGAAGATTCATCCATGCATAAGATTCCTAAGGGTCTTACGATTTTGAAAATGTGGTCAGATTCTTGATTATGAGACCCGTACAACAAGCTGATGTGTTTCAGGGTATGTTTGTAATCTTGGAAGCTTTAATCTTCACCATTAATTTTAGGGCATCAATGAGAAGATCCAAGGGTTTTAATTTATCTTTAACGAGGCACATGTCATCTCACATGTTTTATAAAGGGTAAATTAGACTAATTACAATTTTTTCGAGAAGAAGTTAGAAAAAAAGAAAGTTGTGGGGAGCAATAATAGCTAAAAACGTAGAACCTTTGTATTAGGCTAAAAAAAGTATCTTGCAAGAGTCATTGAAAATAAAGGGAGAAAGAAGTCCCCAAGGGCCTATATAAATAGACACATATTCACACAATTATAAAAACTTTTAGACAGCTTTTGATGCGGAACCCCAAGCTTAAAGAAACTGTAATCCCAACACACAAGATGATATAGAACAAACCCTAGGTAAAAACCCGCCCTATAGCACCTCTAGATAACAATTGTATCTAGCAACACTAATTAGAAGGCAAAGAAGGAAATTGAAATTCGCCACAAAGTAAATACATTTGATAAGAATATCAATTCCCAAATGCAACAAGTAGAAGAAGAACTATCCTCTCTTGGAACACACAAGTCTTGTTGAAAACAAGAATAGATTCTCAATAATCAATAATCAAAGTTGTTTTACAAGCTAGTAACCCCTCCCTTTATATAGATATTAGGGTTATGTTAAGAATCAATTTTGACCATAAAATAATTAGGAAAGTAATATCCTAAGGCTAAAAACTAACCCTAAATAAATATAATCCAAAAATAGAAATAATTACAAAACTGCCATTATAATATGGAAATAGCAATAATTACAAAACTGCCATTATAATCCGAAAATAGCTAAATTACGAAACTGCCATTGTAATCCAAAAATAGCTAAAATTACTTCGTTTCGTCTTTGCAACTCCTGAGCAGCATTATCACCTTCATTCTTTGCTTGGACATCATGCTTAAATAATCATCTTTTGCTCCAATGGTAGAATATGGCTCTATGATGCCCGCATCATCATCTTTTGCTCCAATGGTAGAATATGGCACTATGATGCCCATATCATTCCCTTCCTCTTCAAAAAGATTCGTCCTCGAATCTGAATCCATATCAAGAGGAAAAATATCAGAAACATTAAAAATAGTGGACTCATTGTACTCACCCTGAAGGGCGATTTTGTATGCGTTGTCCTTTACTCTTTCAAGCACTTGAAAAGGTCCATTGCCTCTAGCATCCAACTTAGACTTCCTAAGTTTGAAAAACCTTTTCTTCCTTAAATATACCCAAACCCAATCTCCTGGTTTGAATATCCTCCACGTGTCATCCCATAAAACTTTCCCAAAGGGACTCAAAAATTCCACATCCCTATCATATTTAATAGTTCTAGGCACTCCATGCAATTTTGATTTCTCATCAAAGTCCTGCAATAAAGAGACAAAAACACTAGGCAAATCGGGGTTAAGGTTAGTTTCACAAAGCAAAACTTCTCGAAACCTTACTAATAATATTGCTTTCTTGCCTAAGAATGCACTACTGACTTCTCTCTCTTTTGCATTAAAACTCTTTTTCTTTTCACTTATCTCACTTTTTTCTATTGCACTTTCCTCTTTATTTTTCTTACTAGTGCAATCACTCACCATTGGGCCTTTATTTATAATATTTTCACTTCTAGCCTCTTTACACTCAATTGTTTTATTTGTCTCACTTCGAAAATCCCCATGTGAACTTTTGGATAATTTCAATTGTTCAAAATACACCTCTATTGGAGATAAAGGTACAAGTGTGACTTTCTTTTCATTATGCTCATGTCTCCTAGCCTTTGGTTCCTCCCTCCATGTGCGTCTCCTCATGGAATGCTTTGAGACTTCATCATCATCGGAACCCGATGGGTCTATATCTCTAGTTCGCAAACCATCTCTCTTTGGGTTGTTTGTGGCGGTCATAAAGACTTCACTTACCTTATCATTTAGCTCATCCATCTTCATCTCTTTGTAATACTCCTCTATGGACCTAGACCCTTGTGTGAGTCTCTGCAAATTTTGATGAAGCTCTCTATAGTAATAAGATGGTACAAACCTCTTCCTCATAATTCTCTTCATCTCATCCCAAGTTGAGACCGGATCTTCTCTATACATCATCCTTGATTGTATAAGTTGCTTCCACCAAACTAGAGCATAGTCGGTGAACTCCACTGCGGCTAGTTTAACCTTTTTCTCCTCAGAGTAATTGTGACAATCAAAATAACTCTACCTTCTTTTCCCATTCCAAGTATGCCTCGGCATCACTTCTTCCCTTGAATGATGGAATGTGCATCTTAATGGAACTTAGGTTGTCATCCCGTCCTCCTCTTGGCTCCTTTCTCCTAGGTCTTCTCCTTACCGTTTGAACTTCATACTCTTCTTCATCGGAAACATTTACTTCTTGTCTCATGTGTCGTGTTCCCTCCTTTCTAGTATTATTGGACATCGCCATGGTCATCTCCCTCATTTGCTCCATCATCTCATCCATCCTAGATTTCAATGCTTCTTCCATCCTAGAAGTCAATCTCTCTTCCATCCTTCTATACTCACCCTCCAAAGATTGTCGTAAGAGCGTTGGATCCGGTGTTGCCACTTGCTCTTCTTCCGAAGTAGAAACTCCCTTTCCATCTCTTTTAGACATTCTTACACACTCCCTTACGTGTTTAGCTAAAAAATGGTAAACCCTCGTGTTTCACTCAAATTTGGCTTTTACTATATGCTCACCACTCAAGCCTTTTACCACTCAAGTCTTGTTCACCAAGTTGCACTTCAGAACCAATTATCTTATACACAAATATAAAACTAAAGTAGCAAATTTCAAAATTAAAACCTAACAATAAAAGCAAGTTCAATTCTAGAGCAAAATTGGCACCAAAAAAAAAAAGGACAAAAGAGTAATGAAACAAATAATAATTACTCTATGAAATAAACACAATGAGAATAGGAAACTAAACAAATTTAGAATAGGAAAGTATGAAAATAAGAAACTATAAGAATAGGAAACATATTAGATTAAGAATAGGAAAGTAAGAAAATAAGAAACTATGAGAATAG
>QANX01000376.1:0-73775 GCA_003254975.1 Ochetophila trinervis
AAAAAAGAACTAATTAACGTAATTAGATTACGGTCATTAATTATTAATGTGTTAAGGCAAAAATTTACACACAATGGCAATATAATATTATTTTTATCATTTTTATTAATCATGTATTATTTAAATTCAATAATTTATAATTACAGACAATGGTATACAGCAGTACTAGGTGGTAAAATAATTTACACCAACGCCATCTCATTAATTTGTTAAGCATATGATTAAATATTGAATCATCACATTGACAGTATTGAATGAAAAAATTGAAAAAAATGCAAATTCCAGCAATCTATTTGATTCTTTTGTTAAAATTCTTGAACGCCAGCTTACGCCCCATGAATTTAAATGAACAAGACACGAATGGCATTATATCGGACAAGAGACCATGTGCATACGTCTGGCTTTATCCGGAAAGTGCACGATTATGAGTCTTGGTAAAGTTGATGAATTTTTTTTTTTTTCCCGTAGTTTCTTTGTTAAATTATTTTAGAGTTAATTTACACTGTAACTTTTAAATTTAGTCTGATTCTAATTTAATTTTTTAATTTTTTGAAAATATATTTGTAGTTTCTACCGTTAGCTCTTTATTTTGGAGTTATTGGCACGTACCTCTCAACCTCCATATATATTTGCACTTAGCCCCATAATTTTTATTTTTATTTTTGGCACTTTACTCCAATTCTTGTTTAAACTTGCATTACTATTGCAAAACATTTTTTTCTATGTAATGTTCTGTTAAATCTGCACGTCAGACGCACGTGTTGGACATAAAGTGCAAAAAAATAAAAAAGTCCGAAGTAAAATGTAAAAAGGTGTATAGGTTAAAAGTCAAAGTGCATATATGCCAAAATAATAATAATAATAATAATTTTAGAAGCAATCCTTATAGGCGAATAAATTTTTTTTTTCTTTTTTGCATATGCATCTTATTTGCGAATTTGACAGAAAATCAAACCCAAAAAAAAATTTAGTACTAACCGTGCAACCAAAACCATACCATAAATTGAAGGGTGAAGTGCAAAAAAAAAAAAATTAAAGTGCAAAATACAAAAGAGTATAAAAGTTGAAAGACAATCGTACCAATAACCCATTTTTACATTCTATCTCCTACGTGGTAGTTTAACTTACCTTTCTACCATTTATTATTTCATAAAAAACACACGTACCCGTGTTAAAAATACATAATAACATTTATATATTTTATTTTTTCTTTAGTTTTAAATATACTTTGAATTTTTCAATGTTCACCAATCTTTCTTTCCTCGTTGGTTTCTCCTGAACGCCAACAAGTTAGAGTTTGGTCTGGTGTCATTGTGAAGCTTGTGTAACGATCTTCACATTGGTACCAATTTAAAGATTTAAAAATGTCTAGAAACTGGTAAATAGAAAGCTGAAATTTTGAAGAAACTCTTAGCGGTGGCCTAGAAATTTTGTCTAACAACCACAAGACACGCCACCCCATTGTGTTCAGACCTTGTTGTCGATTCTTCCCTTGAAACCCGGAGCTCTAACTAGCTACTGTTGAGCCTATGGGCCGAAAACAATATTTGCAAAAACCATTTTCTCTAGCGAGCTCTTCTTAGGTTGGGTTTCCATGAAAACATCTAAATTGGTTTTAAATCTCCAAGTAATAAGTTTCATCAAGGTCCTTTGAACACGTTGAGACTGAAAATGAGAACTCACTCGCCACTGGTGAGCTCAAGAAAGTCATGGAAGTTTCAGGAAAAAAAAAAAGGGTGGGTAGGATTCAAACTGAGGTAAAAGGGCAACAACGAAGCTCAAACTAAAAACCAAAGGTTGGATCGGCATTTTTAGGTGATGGTAGAAGGTTTAGTTCACAAAAAGACGACATTGGTAGGAGTCAATGTCGATTCAATCGAGTTTTTATGTTTTTTTTTGCAAACCAAACTAAATCAAACATAAAGGATAAACCAAATCGAACCAGTTTGGATCAGTTCAATTCAGATTTATCGGATTATATTTTTATTTTATTTTATTTTTAAAAAATATTATTATATTTCTAAAACTTAAATTTAGTATTATTAATCTACTAAATTAAATATATGTTAAAAATAGAATTAATAATAATAACAATTTTTTTAAAATAATATAATAATTATGTTTGATTTGATTTGGTTTGAATATTGTTGAAAATTTTCCAACCTAAACCCAACTGATATTGACACAAAAATGGTATCGAACCATTTCTATTCAGTAAGTTTTGTTCAATTTTTGGCCACCCCTAGTTGCTAGTAAGCTAGTTGGATAAATGGATTTTGCATGGACTACTAGCAGCACGTGAGACTCATGCACGATTAATTGAAGCTTGGGCTTTCAAAGGGAAGGTCACGGGCTGTGTTTAATTGTGGTGAGGTGGCATTTATGGTGGCTGTGGGACAAAATTTTGAGGCCACCTGATGCGAATCCTAGTGGAATGGATCGATTTACAATGGTTTAATGGTTACAAAATTGACCTCAACCCACAATCAAATGAGAGATTAGAACTTTGGTATAGAAGATTGACCCGTTGTCTATGGAAAAGACAAGAACCTTACTATAAACGCCACAATCAAAGCTTCGTTCTTTGATTGATAAGTTGGAAATTTGTTCTTTAGACAAGCCAAAGAAAAGAGAAGAATAATTCTCAAAATAATTGCTAAAATATATTGTATGTTCTTGCTAGCCAAATTTGGCATTTTAAATAAAAAAAACATTGTTTTCCAAATATGGAAATAAACCTTAAAAGTAATAGTAAATAAAAGACTAATATACCCTTAATTAATAAGCTAAATTACAAATTTCAGGCACATGTACGCATACTCTTTAATGTAACTCAGCAAATTAATAAATGTAGACGTCATAAGCCCATCCATAGCTTCGTCAGCTTTTTTATCCAATGCTTGTTGAATATAAAGCTTCAAAGCCTTCTTGGATTGCTTGGCTCGATTACGTATCACGGGACCTCCTGAATAGCTCAAACCATCATATGGACCACCTCTTCTGTATGGCTCGATGTCCTCGTCATTCCCTCCCCCTTTTGAAGGATTTGTCCTCAAATCATCACCTTCATCAAAAGGAGAAAGGTCATACACATTAAAGGTACAACTAACGCCATACTCACAGGGAAGATCAATCTTGTAGGTGTTGTCATTAATCTTTTCAAGTACTTGGAATGGATCATCGCCACATGGCAATAGCTTAGAACGTCGTTGTTCCGGGAACCTCTCCTTACGCATATGCAACCAAACACAATCACCTAGTTCAAACACAACCTTTTTTCATCCCTTGTTGGCTTAATTGACATATTGCTCGGTTTGCTTCTCTATGTGCTGTCGTGTCTTCTCATGCAACTGCTTGACAAATTCAGCTTTTTTTGCACCATCTAAATTCACTCTTTCATCAATAGGTAAAGAAGTCAAATCCAAAGGAGTTAAAGATTAAAGCCATAAACAAATTTAAATTGAGTAAATTTAGTAGCAGAATGCATGCTTCTATTATATGCAAACTCAACATGTGGCAAACACTCCTCTCAACTTTTGAGATTTTTTTTTATTAATGCACATAACAAGGTAGACAAAGTTCTATTAACTACCTCAGTTTGACCATCGGTTTGAAGATGACAAATAGTAGAAAATAAGAGCTTTGTACCTAGTTTCTTCCAAAAAGCTTTTAAAAAATAAAACTTAGCATCTCTATCGGACACAATACTTTTAGGCATGCCGTGCAACCTAATAATATCCCTAAAGAACAAATCTGCTACATGCGATGCATCATCAATTTTCTTACAAGGTCTAAAATGTGTCATTTTAGAGAACCGATCAACTAGCACAAATATGGAATCCATACCTCTCATAGTTCTCAGCAATTCTAAGACAAAATCCATGAAAATATCAACACAATGATGAGTAGGAATCGGTAAAGGCGTATACAACCCATGTGGTTTAGTGGTAGACTTAGCTTGCCGACAAGTAATGCACTTCTCACATATTCTCGCCACATCCTTTTTCATGTGTGACCAATAAAAATGTTCATGCAAGACCTCATATGTTTTGAAAACACCAAAGTGACCCATCAACCCACCACTATGTGCTTCTATCCCAAGTAACTCTCTAAGTGAACACCTAGGCATGCATAATTTGTTTTCACGAAATAAAAACCCCTCATGCCTATAAAATTTACCAAAAGCTACTTTTTCACATGCATTAAAAATGCTATCAAAATCGTCATCATGCTCATATAAGTCTTTAATAAGCTCAAACCCTAAACATTTAGCATCTAGTGTAGAAAGTAGAACATACCTCATTGACAATGCGTCAGCCACTACATTTTCCTTACCTTTCTTGTACTTGATCACATATGGAAATGTTTCAATGAACTCCACCCATTTGGCATGTCTCCGTTGGAGGTTTTGCTGCCCCTTTAGAAACTTCAGAGTTTCATGATCCGTATAAATCACAAACTCTTTAGACTGCAAGTAGTGTTGCCATGTTTCCAAAGTACGAACTAAGGCATACATCTCTTTGTCATATGTTGGGTAGTTCAATGCTCCGCCATTCAATTTCTCGCTAAAGTAAGCTATGGGCTGCCCACCTTGCATCATGACAGCTCCAATACCTGAACCTGAGGCATCACATTCAATTTCAAAAGTAGCATTAAAGTTCGGTGAAGAAAGCAAAGGAGTTTGAGTTAACTTATCTTTTAGAAGATTGAAGGCTTGCTCTTGCTCTTTTCCCTATTTGAAGCCTACAGTTTTCTTGATCACTTCGGTCATTGGTGCGGCTATTGTGCTAAAGTCTTTCATGAATCGATGATAGAAACTTGTCAATCCATGAAAACTTCGAACGTCCCCAACACTTATAGGTGTTGGCCAATCCCGAATGACTTTGATTTTCTCTTCATCAACCTCTATGCCATCTGCACTAACAATATATCCTAGAAACACTAATTTATTAGTAGCAAAAGAACACTTTTTGAGGTTAGCATACAACTTTGAGCTCGTAGGACTTGCAAAATTGACTTAACATGGTCAACATGTGCGTCAAGTGTCTTACTATAAATTAAAATATCATCAAAGTAAACAACGACACATAGGCCAAGAAATGCATGCAACACATGGTTCACTAATCTCATGAAAATACTATGTGCATTACTTAAACCAAAGTCATTATTAATCATTCATACAAACTATATTTAGTTTTGAAAGCAGTTTTCCATTCATCGTCATCTTTCATCCTACTTTGATGATACCCACTTTTCAAATCAATTTTTGTAAAGACACATGCACATTGCAACTCATCTAACATGTCATCTAACCTAGAAATAGGATGACGATACTTTACCGTAATATTGTTGACGGTGCGACAATCAACACACATCTGCTAAGTTTCATCTTTCTTAGGTACAAGTAACACCGGAACTGCACAAGGACTCAAATTTTCCCTAATATATCCCTTTTCCATAAGCTCATTGACTTGTTTTTGGAGTTCCTTTGTCTCTTCGGAATTACTCTGATAGGCCGGTCGATTTGGTAGTGGTTCCCTAGGAACTAAATTAATTTGATGTTTGATTCCCCTAATTGGTGGCAATTCTCCTGGTAGATCATCAAGATAACATCATCAAATTCCTGCAAAACAGACACAATGCAACTAGGAACACAAGTGACAAGGTTGTTAGAAAAAAACAAAGCCTCCTTATAAACAAGCAACATCATTGGCTTGTTCAATGTCAAAGCTCTCCTAATTTCACTCTCATTTGCAAAGAAATTGTGTTGTTTCATTTATCTTTTCAAAATCTCACTTTTCTCTTTCTTTCCAATCATTTGTGTTTTGGAGCTCTCAGTCTCACTCTTGCCTATACTCTCGGATTTGCTCTCACCATAGGTCTCTCTTTGCTTTTGTAATCTCAATTGGTATTCATATACCTCGGTAGGAATTATCGGCATCAATAACTTTCTCTTAAACTCAAAAGAATGTCGATTTGTGTAATCATTATGTGTCATTTTCCGGTCAAATTGCCATAGCCTCCCAAATAATAAGTGACAGGCATGCATGGGTACCATATCACAAATCACCTTTTTTGAATACCGCCCAATTGAAAATGGAATCACCATTTGTTTCACTACCTTCAATTCACCACAATCATTCAACCATTGCAGCTTGTAAGGTCTTGGATACTTCAAGGTCTTCAATCCCAATTTCTCCACCATGAGGCTACTAGCTACATTGGTACAACTCCCACCATCAATGATCACACTACAAGCCTTTCCACTTACCAAACAACGGGTGTGGAATAAATTGTCACATTGTGGTGATTTATCTCCCTTTTTAGTTTGCACACTCAGTACTTTCTGAACCACAAAAGAATCCCCTGTTATGGCAAACTCGGAATCACCACCTTCCTCTAATGGCGGCATCTCGTATTCCTCCTCCTTTTCATTCTCAGACTCACACTCACCTCCTTCATTTGAAATCATTACACGCCGATTGTGACACTCTCTAGCCATGTGACCTCTACCCAAACACTTAAAACATTTAATATCACAACTCGGTGTAATTGAAGTGTCGAGTTTACCTGAAAAATAGGGTAGAGCCGGGCTTAACCTCCTTAGACTTTTCTTGTTGTGGCACAAACCTATCCTTCCAAGTAGGCCTTTCCTCACGTCTATTCCAATTTGGTTTGGTATATGTTCCCACGCTTGGTACTCCACATGTGTGCTTGGTTAGCCTAAGATTCCTATCAATTTTAATTGATTTGTCCACCAACTCTTCCATCTCCACATAATGTTATAATTCTACCACGTTAGCTATCTCACGATGTAACCCGTTTAAGAAACTTGTCATGCTCGCCTCTCGATCCTCCACCACATTAACACGAATCATAGCTATCTCCAACTCCTTGTGGTACTCTTCAACACTTTTACTGCCCTGTGTAAACCTCTGTGATTTATGGCACAAGTCCCTATGATAATGGATCAGAATGAAACGCTTCCTCATCACAGCTTTCATGTCATCCCAGGTTTCAATCGATCTCTCACCATTCCGTCTCCTGCTAGTCACTAATTGATCCTACCAAACAACAGCATAGTCAGTGAATTCAACATCAGCTAGTTTTACATTTTTAAGCTCCAGATAATGTTGACAATCGAATACCTTCTCAACCTTCTTCTCCCATTCGAAGTAAGCTTCTGGATCATTCTTTCCTTGGAATGATGGTATTTTCATTTTGATGTTGCTCAAGTCATCATCTTTCTCACAATTCTTTTGTCTATTCACTCGGCCTTCATAGTCCTTGTAGTATGGACCTCTACCGAATTCTTCTTGTGCTTCCTCCATGTCGACTTCATAGTCGTCTTCAAAACCAAGTTGGTTGACCCATTTTCCCCTCATGGCAGCCTGTTGGTGACCACCCCTATAGCCTCCACATTGTGGTCATGGTAGGTCTTGATTGTCACCTCGTTGTGTGCCCTGCCTATTCTCCACTTGGTGTATCATTTCCTCCAATCCATCAAATTTTAAATCCATTTTTAACTCCATTCTAACACTTATTTGCTCAAACTGTCTCGTCATTGCCTCCATAATTTCTCTCATATCATTAGAAGCTTCGAGCCTTTTAGGTTGAGAAGTCTCGCCTTGTTGTGACATAATTTCAGACCTGTAAAGATTAATTGATAATGGACCTCACAAATCACTCTCTCACGTGTTTCACTCTAAATAGCGGCACTCCACTCTTGTTTACGCTCAATTCAGACCTATAGCTACATCCAAATCACAAATCCAACATTTCAAATCAAATAACTAACTAAAGTTTGTAGCAAGATTATAGAACAAAGAAAAAGAGAATGAATTCAAATGGCCAGAAGGGAAATATATATCTATATCTATATATATATATATATTTTTTTTTTTTTTACTAGGACTGGTTAGTTCAAAACAACACGTCTAGGACCAACAAACTATAATCTAAAGAAAAATTTTAAGAAGTGATTTGTACCTTTTTTTTTCGGACTAGCTCACAGATTTGTCCAGGTGCAATCCCAGGTAGACCTGGCAACGTGTCATGTCGTGTCGTGTTCGTGTCGTATAGTATTCGTATTCATGTCAAAATTTTTTTACCCAAACCTGTTTATAAAATTATCGTGTAACCCGTTATCCAACCCGTTAACACGTTAAACTTATTTTAAAAATTATTTTAAAAAAATAAAAAAAAAATATATTTGATTTATATTTCATAGTCCATACTAAAAAATAATGAAGCACGGAAAAACATAAATATTTGTATCCTTTTACAAACCAAAAATAAAAACTAAAACAACATACTTAATACATGTTAAAAAAAATAACAAATCACATAAACATAATACTTAAATCCTTCTACATAATTAATAATTGTGAATTCAAAATATGTAAAATATTACAAACTAAAGCTATATTAAATATTTATCATGGCTAAGAAAATAAAATATGCATTACAATTGTCAATTTAAAAATATTAAAATATTATAAACCAAACTAAAATTCTACATGCCATAGAAGTAATAAAAAAGATAGAATCCAAAATAAAATATCAATATATAAATAGATATAAAAATTGTTATTTTTCAATGAAATAAAATATAAATTTTATAGTTTCTTAAAAAAAATAATGTAAAAAATTAGCTATAAAGAGATAATTAAATTAATATTTTCTTATCGTGTATTATCGTGTTAACGTGTTCTAACCCCTTTTTTTATCGTGTGACACTGATATCAACCCGATTTCAATATTGGAGATCCAAACCCACAAATTATCGTGTTGTGTAGCATTTTGCCAGGTCTAATCCCAGGCACCTACTACTACTATTTTCTTTTTAGAAAAAAAAAAACAAAGGACGAATATCAAAGAATAGAAATCAAAGATCAAGGAATAGAGATCAAAGGTCAAGGAACAAAAAAAACGAAGCTAGAACGCTAATGATTATGGATTAAACAAAAGTGAAACAAAGATTAAACAAAACGAAAAAAAAAACAAGGAGGAAACCGCAAACCCTAATGGTTACGGTTTTTTTTTTTTTTTATTAAGAACAAATTAAAGATAGATAGAACCTGTAGAATTCGTGCTCTAATACCAACTGATGCGGATCTTAGCGAAATGGATCGTTCTATAATGGTTTAATAGTTACGAAGTTGACCTCGACCCACAATCCAACGAGAGATTGGAACTTTTGTATAAAAGCTTGACCTGTTGTCTATGGAAAAGACAAGAACGTTACTATAAACGCCACAATCAAAGCTTCGTTCTTTGATTGATAAATTGGAAATTTGTTCTTTAGACAAGCCAAAGAAAAGAGAAGAATAATTCTCAAAATAATTGCTAAAATATATTGTATGTTCTTGCTGGCCGAATTTTGGCTTTTTAAATAAAAAAACATCGTTGGCCAAATATGGAAATAAACCTAAAAATGAATAGGAAATAAAAGACTAGTATACATTTAATTAATAAGCTAAATTACAAGATAATCTCAAGCCCATGTACTCTTACTCTTTAATGTAACTCAGCAAATTAATAAATATAGACATTCTAGGCCCATCCATAGTTTCGCCGGCTTTTTTATCAAATGCTTGTTGAATATAAAGCTCCAAAGCTGTTTTGAATTGCTTGGCTCGATTACATATCATGGGACCTCCTGGATAGCTCAAACCATTATATGGACCACCTCTTCTGTATGGTCGATATCCTCATTATCACCACCATAGATTTTTTCTGATTTTGTGAGCTTTCTTATGGTAGGCTTCTAGGTATATTCAGGCTACCAAATTAGTACCAAAATATAGATTGTCAGACAAACTTCACACTGGTACCGATATAGGGGTTTAACTTGTTAGTGTTGAGGAGATACCAACGAGCGAAAAATAATGTAAATTAATAACGAATTAAATAACTTTTAAAGAAAAAGAAGAGAAAAATTGTATTTAAAAATATTTTATCGTATTACACATTTCTTATATGATAAAATTATATTTTTATTTTATAAATGTATAATGATTATTTTATCTTTTTTCGTAAATTTTTTAATAAAAATAATAAATAGCAAAACCTGCAAATGTATTATTAAAAAATTAAAATATTAAATTTAATTAAATTAAATTTTAAAACTAGGATTGAAAGTAACTTTTCTTTTTTTTATTTATTTATTTATTTTTTTTTTTGTGGAGTGGTAAGCCTTTTTCCCCACAATTAAACTTGTTCAAATGGGGCTATAGGTATAAAAAATGGTAATGAACTTTGCCATCCCAAATGTCCACAAGGAAAGAAAAGCTTTAGATTGGGCTACCAATTTGGTTTTTGAGAAGGGATGGTCGAACATTGTATATTCATCGGATGCTCTCATGGTGGTGCAGGAGATTAAGGGAGATGATGATCCCTATGGATGGATCTGCTTAGTATTCGTCAGCAATTTGCTGTTTCAAATTGTTTACTGACTTGGAATGGCAGATCGTCAAACCTTCTAGCCGATTTGGTTGCTGAGCTCTCTTTTAATTTCAATCTGAACTTGGGCAAATTTTCTAGTTCTAGTTGCAGGCCTAGCTGCTTCTGAAGCTCCTGGAAGAACCGTCCTTTGTAATTCCTCTTTGCTCTTTGAGGCTTTTTGGCTGTTAATGAATTCTCATTTACCAAAAAAGAAAGAAAGATAAAGTCTGATTACCTGCCAAAAAGGAAAGATAAAGTCTATTCACCAAAAAGGAAAGACAAAAGTTTATTTACCAAAAAGAAGAAAAGATAAAAGTTTATAAATCCATCGTACACCACCTAACATTCACACTCATTAACTCCTCTTTTTCGATTTTCACATTCTCAACTTCAATCCTCAAACTTTTGCAAGGAAATGGTTGGTGACTCGGTGTGTATCCCATTCACACATTGACTGTTAGATACTACCATCCATTCCATCAGAAAAATAAAATAAAATTACTCTTTAAAAATGACAAATTCTTACACTTAATTCGCCTCCCTTGCTAGCAAATATGACTAATATTAAAAATAAAAATAAAAAGTTGTCATTGCCATGTTTCACTAGGAAAAAACTAAGCATGGTCATCTTGTGCATTATTAATGTTTTGATAGTTTCTATGTTCACGTCAAATAAGGAATCAAATTATACAAACAAAAATGATAGATCATAGTATATATATTATCATATGAGGGTATGTTGGCAACCTTATTATTAGAAAGGAAAATTTATGGTTAAATTTATCTATAATCCACATTATATGTTTCATGGGGTCCTACGATTAGCTTCAAGTGTCGTCTACCACTTTCCAGAAAGATGAAGGAAAATAAAACCATTATAAATGTGCTTACCAAATTCAGAAGATGACCAAAAGTGCACCGAATAATATATACCATTCTTATGGTTTTACATAATTCATGGTCAGGCTGATCTATAATTCTATATCATTACCTTTCTCTACATGCTTCTCAAAAGGGCCATAAATAATTTCATAAAAAAAAAGGGGCCACAAATAAAACTACATTATAAATATAAAATTCAACTCGTGCTTCACGCTGCCGGCTGCCTTATTCAATATTTATTTATTGTGACAAAAGGAAACAAAGAGCAACTAATTATATAATAATTTTATCCAATAATATATATATATATATATATATAATTGATAACAATTAATAGTTTCTTCGTTGGTACATAACTATCTCAGTCATCCAACCAGGATGAATTGAAAAGGAAAATAATTAAGGTGAATATTCAGTACCAAAAGATTCATGTCAAAACATGATCTTCTATACTTAAATATAAATAAATAAACAAATAAATATTCTCTGTAAGACACCCCCAAATTGAGAACACTAACCAAAATTATGAGAACAGGAAGAAATTAATGAATGATTAATATAATTAGTGCCAAAATAGAAGTTAATTTGAAGCAAAAGGATTTACAATTAAGACAGGAAGCTTTGAGCAGAAACTAGGCACCAACTCTCCATCTCTAACAAAAGGTCGTATATACGCAACTCTGCTTCTAAAAAAAAAAAAACCCCAAATAGTCTATCTTTAGCGTATATGTATGTCAAGAGTATTCTCTTCGTTATGTTTTATGCATTTATAGAGCACTTGACTTCTTCCAGATCACCAATGACTTGAGAAATTCCATAACCTACATAAATCACAAAAATAAAAAGGCCTTTCTTAAATTCATAAGAACCAGAGAGAAATTAAAAACCAAAATAATTGTTTGATGAGCTAATATTAAGCATTAACTGGTACTATCGCCGTGTAAAACTTCCAGGTCGTTTAAAAGTTGAACAATTTTAATTTTAATTTTAATTTTTAATACAAATATGTAAATATTTGTCCTAAAAAGTAAGTTTTCCACCAAAAGAATCAGAAGGGAGACTGAGACTTTGCATATAAATGATTATAGAGGGGGGCAAAAAGATACTCTAAAGATAATGATGAGCTTCAAACATAATGGTTTGTGACTTTAATCAAACAACATCCAGATTTCCTTATATGAAGCAATGAAAAGGGAGCCGAGAGTAGAGCAAAATTGTACCTCCCCTGGGTCCTTTAGAGAGTAGAATGCATTGCTTTCTTTGGGCACAGAAGAGACTAAAATTCCATAACCTCGGTTTCCCTCTTTTAGCACCTGTTACGAGTTTGTCAATTTGACTTATAAGCTAATTACAAAACCCAGAAGTCACCTAAATGATTCATCATTGTAAAAGTAAGATTTTACCTTGAATGCATCTTCATCTGTTCGGTCATCTCCAACATAGATAGGGAGAACATCACAATCATGGAGGCCTAAACATATAATTAAACGGATAATGGAGATATCAATTGCTATGAAAAATACCCAGACAATAAAAAAAATAAAAAAATCAGATTTATTTGGAGAAAAACATTTACCAAGTGATTCAAGCAAAAATGTGACAGCCTTCCCCTTATCCCAGTTTATCACAGGTCGGACCTCTAAAACCTATATATGGGGTAATTATATTATAAAGAGGAATACAAATCAATAAAGTGAGACAAGAAAATATTGACTTTGAAGAATTCATACCTTCCGCCCATGAGTCAATCGCAAGCGTGGATAATCTTTAAGAATGTCATCTACACATTGTGCAACCATAGCCCAACTCTGACAATTAGAAAAAAAAAAAAGATCCAAAGAAGTATTTTTAGGTAATAAACTTAAAAAAGTTTCACATTTTTAGGGAAAAAGGTATCCTTGTGCTATGTAAAAACTTACTTGTAACTGAAAACTTATTCCCTTTTAGAACTTGAAAAAAAAAAAAGAAAGAAAGAAGAAAGTACCTTCTCATCTACATTACGGTAATGTACAGAGACACAGAACTTGTTATTCTCGACTTTAGCTCCTTCAATTGCTTTGGTACTTTCAACAAGAGACCTATAAACCTGTTCAATCATAGGTACAAGGCTATATTGTCACAGAGAACAAAATATTGGAAATCTTCCACGGTACATAATATGATAGACCATAGCAGATAAACATTTCCTAACCTTGTCAATCATAGGTAAAAACTCCGCAGCAGGCTGGAACAGATTAACATCCTTGCCCTGTATTAACCTCCACAAATTAGAATAACCAAAAGAAATATGTTCATGTGGAAGAGTTAGATGTAACATTTTTGCAAATTACCTGATTATCTGTAGACCTAAAGCAGTTTGCATGGTCATCTAAAATAGACTGTCTAATGGGGCCCATGATGTCCATCCCATGACTACCCGCATAATATAATTCTGTTAATCCTACAAATTCATACACCTGAACAAACAGCACATAGTCAAAAATCAAAACCAATAAGTTATAACCACCAAGAAACATGGTTACTCTATAAATAACAGTCACAGTTGAAGCCTTCAACTACCTTGTCACGGCTTCTTCCACTAATTATTGCTGTTGGGAAATATTTTGCCACTTTCTTCACAGTAGCGCGCATCTGAAATGATTAGAAAGTCTTGATGAACAGATCTTGGAGAAAAAGGGGATAAAAATAAATGTCATATATATGAGAGGTAATGACATACAACATCAGACATAAAGGCACAGTCAGGGTTATCTACAATTGGAGAAAGAGTTCCATCATAATCCAAAAACAATGCTATCCTCTTGCCTTTTGCATAATTGGTTATTTGCTCAAAAGATTTAAGTGCTGATGGGAACTTAACCTGCAAAATTGGAAAAGAAGACATACACAACATAAACAACTCATACAAGATACAGAAAACTCAAAGAAATATCCTATAGGAAGAAATAAATAATACCATCCAGGTGCAATAAGCAATGTCAGCATCAGATGCTGCAATCTCATTGTTAACATCTTTTGCTATCTTCCTGTGAGGAGGTGATGAAGATTTCATGGCATCCAGCCAAGAACAAGAACGAACATCATCAAGGATTCCATTCTTTTTCCTAGGGATTGTAAGGAACAGACCTGGAGAAAATGCTGCTCCTGGAGGTGAGTATGGCAACAAACTAGAGTGTATTCGAAGCCTTGACTGACTTAGAGGTGGAGGATCAGTGAGAACAGGAGCAGTATGATTTGATTTCAGGTCCATTGGATCCAGATTTGTAGCGCAATTATGGTGTAGAAATAAGCAAACTTTGGTAACTGAACAGTCCAAATCAACAGTAAGCAGTGTAGGAAACTAGGAATTATGGATATCTTCTTCACCCAACCCTTTTATCGATACAAAACCACCTCTTTCATGTTTTCTTGTCACTGCTATTTGGATAACAGTCCATCAAGCAGAGGAATCCTGAAAACTAATGATCATAAAAATGTGTAAGTGAAGAACAAAACCAACGAAAATTGAAAACCAGAACATATGACGAAATGAGTGAGAATTCATACTGATTATGGCCCCTCATCTCCTTATCAACCATGCAAATTACAGTTACTGCAACAATGAATTTCAGAAAAAAGAGCAAATGCTTTAGCTTTTCTAATTTTGGAGAGAAGCATGATAATATTGTAGTTCCAAGAGAAAAGAACGGAAAGACAATGTAAGAGTGCATCAATTGGTAACATTACAGAAAATCAGTCAGTAAAAAGAAAAGTAAAATGAAGAAGAAAAATAGGATATGGTTATGATAAAAAAGCATGCATGAGCAACAATCCCCTATACTACAACTTTACAAAATGTCTTCTCTTAATAAGAATAACCTGTTAAATTAAACAACAAACACAATCTTGGTTATTACATTGTTGTTTACGTTGGACAATGACTTTGCTAAAAGCACCAAAGTAAGAAAAAATATGTATTTCCATTTTAAACAATCCCTCCAGAAATCTTACTCTTAATCATTCAGTCTCTTCTCATCAAATGAAGTTACTATATTGATAAAAAAGCTAATGAACCATGGTCTCTGTTTCTCTTAATAATTAAAATTTTAAGAGACAAAAGGGAAAATAATGGCAGCACTTATGAACTCTACTAGTATACCATATTAAAAAAATAAATGATACAAAAAAAAAAGGTTTAGAAAAGGATTTTTTAGTATCATTGTTTAATACATTATAGTAAACCTGAAAGGAGATCTTCGAGAAGGGGAAATAAACAGATAAAAAGTTCCCATGTATGCAGCAAAGAACTTGCAAAAGAGATGTATGAATCTTGAAGAAGCAAACAAGTTTCCATAGGCTTGAAAATTTTCAAGTAAATTAACTTTAAAATAAAGCAGTAATCCATGTACTATGAGAATGTTTTAGTAAGCGGGTTGTATACAGCTTAGATGATAGATATGAATATGATAATGATACCAATAGTGATCCTGTAGGAATAACTGAGCAGACAAGTAATACCAATGTTAGATTAAGAACCAGATATTTTCACTGGTACAACAGAGCAAAACTACATTCAGAAGAACATGGAAAATGGGTTACTAGCAAAATCGATTTCTATGATTTCTTTCCCACTCCAAAGGAAAACTGGATTTGATGGCCATACTTGCCAGTGATTTGAAGATCTAAATGACATTAAATTAATATTGATATTTTTATCACCAATATCGCAAGTTAAGTTAACGAAATAAAACACTACATCAGTAGTAAAAAAGCAGAACTAAACTATAATATCATTTTCATCTGTAAAAATACAGATACATAAGAAATTATAAATTCTATGCTGGTGGGGCTAAGCTACTTGTTGAAGCATAGTTAGTTGGTATATAGTAACAAAAAGCCCGACACACTGTGAAGAGAAACAGTAAATACATATTCAGCCACACAATAAGGGCCTACATAGAAGCATCAGCATCTTTAAACCTATGGACCCAACACATGAACATTCAGCTTTGAAACAAACCAAACGGATGTGAAATGAATTATTAAATTTTCTTTTCGGAAGAAAGATAATAAAAATTATGCGACCATTATAATACTGTAGTTATACCTCAGCGAGCATCAGCAATAACAAAATTTCAAAAGATTATATTGTATTCCTTTCTTTTTCAAGCATATAAATATGTACGCACGGTACATAAATAATTTCTTTATATGAATAAAAATATCCAAATTTCCAACCCCAAGAGTAGAATCCGTAGTTTCAAGGTCAAGATTTCGCCTTTAGAGATGCGTTCTATAATATGACTTTTTTACTTTTTGTGGTTTAGCATAGTTTACACGATTACGACACGAGAGACATTGACCAATTATTTTGAGCTTTAACGATATTATTCTACACATAATCACCAATAAAAAAATCAAAGATGCAAACAGAGACCAATACCACATCAGCTTAATCAAAAACAGCTCTAAGGCAGACAATTCAGAATCAATGTCAAAAGTATCCTTTAGCGGTTGCAGAAAAGTGAAAAAACTAAATTAACCCATCATACAAGTATCGGTCATAGACGAAAAATATAGATTAACAAGAAAATGAAACAAAAACCAAAACAAACCCCAAAAAAAATGCGGGGGGGGAGAGGGAAGGACAAGAAAAAGAAAATGAAATTTTTACAAAAATTTAAGGAAAAATAGATTGAGAGAACGCAATCCATGAATATAAACCTAATTCAAGCTACCGTTTATTAAAGTTGTGAACGTTAAAGGATTTAATATTATTATTTAAAAACTCAGTAAACGGAATAGAAGTCTTTTGCCACTCATTTAATTCATACCAAACACCACCGACTTTTTGAAATTGAATTTCCGAACAGCATTCCGTGCCGCACTTAAACCCTTTGAACAGGACAGAACTACTACAATAATAAAGAAGAGAGAGAGATAGAGAGAGGGAAACGACGACGTACTTAATGAGAAGCTTCAATCCGAAACTCTGAGAAATCTTACAAATGCAGGCGTGGAATCCAAAACCTTCAAAAGTAAATCGATAATAAGCAGCCAAAAACAATGGCGACGTGAAAGAAGAACCAGAATGCTCTGTTTGGCTGCTAAAATAACAGAGGAAAAGAAAAGGAAATGAAGGAAAAGCCTAAAAAGCTAGTCAACCTCAGCTTCAGAAAAGCTTTTCTTTCTCGGCGGCGAAACAGACCATTAAAAAATAAAAAAGACTCAGACCCTCCAAAGATAGTAATAACAATAATAATTATTAACAAAAACACCAAAACAGAAGGATTAAAAATATCAAAGAAATAGAAGCCTGAAAAATTACAGAGAACGAGAACGAGAATCAAGCGCCAAAATAATTAAAAAAATAAAGAAAACCGCAATATTACCGAATCAATGAAAAAACCAATGAGCGAATGGAAGAAAGAGAGAGAAAATAAAGAAAGTCCTCAAAAAGAGCGTGGTTGTATTTATAGAGTTTCGAGTTCTCAAGAGAGAGAAACGTGATTTCTCGAAGGTAAAAAATTAAAAATCCCCAAACCCTCTAATGCAACCTTTGGCGCGTGTAATGTACGTCCTTATAAATGGGCGAGTTAATTGTTAGAGAGAGAAACGTGTGAGTGGGTTTCACCGAGTTTTTTTTCCGTGTTTTTTATGTTTCAATTTTTTTATTTTTTTTAATAGCAAATCTGTTTTGTTTATTTAACGGATGGACCGGAAAGCATTTCTTTTTCGCCTTTTCTAGGTTTTCTTTTTGTTCTGCCTTTGTTCTTTAAAGTTGCGTGAATTAACTTTTTTTTTAATAATTAAAAAAGAATACCAAGGGAAGTTAAAGGTGGGGCCGGGGGATCGTAGGATCGTAGACGACACGTGGCGGAGCGACTTTGCGGCCAGAGCGCGTGACGACACTTGTTAATGAGTCAGTGCTGAGGTGGCCACGTTCTAAAGCGGGGCCCTCCACCCAAGTGCTGGACGTGTGCGAACGTGTCGTCGCTTTCCTTAACAAGTGGGTGGTCGTCGGTGACGGTTGGTATGTCAGTGTCTGAATGATACCCAAAAAACCAAGGGACCCACGTGGCATGAGATGGAGACATGGGCCCACCTTTTAAGAATTGGTGGCCACAGGATGGGAATACCTGGACCTGAGTGGGGTCCTCTTTAGGACTCCAACGTGAATTTCCCGTGAACAAGAGGCAGTGGGACGTTACACATGGCATAAGTCAGTTCAGGGGAAATCACGATTTCTAAATTACTAAGGGGGATGTATTACTTTTATAGATTTTTTTTAATTATAGACTTTTATAGACTTTAACATATTTTTGTAGACTTTATAAAAGTATGGATGACTTTTATAAATTTTTTTTAATGACTTTCATAAACTTTTAATGATTTTTATAAATTTTTTTTAATGACTTTAATAAATTTTTATTTTTACTACTAAAGATTTATAAGTATTTCATATCTCTCTTTTCAATTGTAATAATTTAATCATTGTCTTGAAGCCGATTACCCTTCTATGTTGGCTACATAATATATACATGAATACTTAGTGAGGTATATTCAATTAAGACTTTAAAAAACTTTTTTAAATCACAAACTTTTATAGATTTTAATAGATTTTTACAGAGTTTATAAAAGTATGTTTGATTTTGAATGACTTTTATAAAAAAATTTAAATGACTCTCATAAACTTTGAACGAATTTTATAATTTTTTTTAATGACTTATAAATTTTAAACAACTTTCATAGACTTTTATGTTTAAAAAATTTTATATTATTTCACATAATTATGAAAGATTTTTATATAGTTCTAACGATTTTCATTTAAAAAAAAACGTTTTAGTATACTTTCATTAATTTTGAAATATAATAGAGACTTTATAGCTGTATAATTATATTTATAGCTGTATAATTATATTTTTTACATTAATAAAAATATTTTTTAAAAAGAATAAAAATATAAATTACCTCAATAAAAAAATTATTTTGAAAATTATTTACTGAAATTTAATATTATTTTTATTTTTTAGTATTTAAAAATATATTAGATGTTATACTTTTCATATTTAGCAAAAGTAAATGAACATAAGAAAAAATAAAAAAAAATTGTTATTTAGGTTTTTTTTAAAGCAAATTATAGTTTTATTGTACTTTGTTATATTTATATATTAAAAATAAATCAAAAGTTGCATTTTTATAAAATAAAATAAAAATTCCAAAATAAAAAAAAATTCATAATTTTTTTGTTAGACTTTCGTTCCGCAGTAGAGAGGGAGACGAAGAGAGAGAATAAGAGATATAAAGATAAAAGAATTCCAAAATAATGTAAAATAATTTGAATTATTTAAAAAGTCTTTAAAAGTTTACAAAAGTTTTGGAGAATAATGAAAGACTTTTTATAAGCATAAACTTTCCATTTTTGACTAAAAAGTCTACAAAAGTCTTTCATTTATAAAAGTCTTTAAAAGTCATTGACAAATTGAATACCTTATGACTTTATAAACTTTTAAAAAGTCTTAATTAAATACCCCATGACTTTTATAAACTTTTTAAAAGTTTTTAAAAGTCCACATTGAATACACCATAACTTTATAAACTTTTTAAAAGTTTGTATTGAATATACCTAAACTTTTTAACTTCATAAAAGTCTTCTAAAGTCTTGATTGAATACACTCCCCTAACTTTACAAAAATATAAAATAAAATATAATTTATTTTTATGACATCAGCAATATAAAATAGCTTTTTAATAAAAAATTCATAGAAAATTAAGCTAAAATATCGTATTCAGTAAAAATTTAATGTCATTCTGATAAAAATACACATGATGGAACAATTAATTCGAGCAACATATAGTAATTGCTAGGTTAGTGAGTTGTTATCTGAAAAACTACAAATTATCTGAAAATTAACATATTTTTAATATCGAATTTATAACACAGTTGGTCTATTTCAGTTAGTTTCGACATTATTCTCATTCTTTTGGTATTACAATTAATTGAAGTTAATTATAAAAATAAATAATCGGTTTACATTTTCTTTCCACGTCAATTGGAGTTTAATATTAAATGCGTCCAATTTCCTCCGACAAGGAGACGTATGCTTGGGCCACACGTGTGGGATTTGGTGGGACCTACTCCGAGCTGGCGACACAGGTGTTTTTTTACATGGTCAAAGACGAAGACAACTGATAAATGCACAGAGAGAAGTAACTGCTCAGGAAGTTTGACCAACATGAATAAATAATGAAATAACCAGGAAGCTAATTTTTGAAAAAACTGAAAATAAATAAATAATGAGACACATTTAGAAAAGTGAGATTTGGTGTTTCCAAGAAAGAGTAAAATAATAATTATAACAATAATGGAAAAGGGCAAAGCATGGGCCCCCGATGGCGGTTGGGTAATCTCTTGGAAGTTGGAACCCACACCTGGAATCTTCCATTTCAATGCCGCGAAATGTGGTGGTAAAAGAGCATGACCCGCTGACCTAAAATTTGGTTATATAATAAGGGATAATTGATAATTTGGCAAAAAAATAAAGATTCAAAGTGTAATTTGGTATCTTAGTATGCAAAGGGCAAATATTTGAAAAATAACAAAAATTTAATAAAAAAATAATTTGTACATATTATAGATATTAAAAAAAACATAAAAACCTTAACAAAAAGATTAAGTATTTATAAAATATATTGAAAAGTATTTATAAAATACAAAAAAATGGAAATTATTTGTATAAAATATGTCTTTTATTTATTACATGTTTCTATATTTATATTTATTATTTACAAAATTACTTTTAAGATTCTTTTGATATGTAACTTTTAAAGAAAAATTACTTTTTCAAATAAAAAAACTGATTTTTTTAATGATTGTTCAATTTTTTTATTGGTCTTAGGTCTTTTAAGGATATCTATTTCATTTTTATAAAATCTAAATAATAGTTTGTACATAATATAGAAATTCTAAAAAAACAAAAAAATAGCATAAAGACCTATAGAAAATGCAATATGGAATTTATAAAATCTAAAAGAAAAATTGAGAAAATTATTCATAAAATATATTTTTTATTTATTACATGTTTTTTTTTTATAAATTTTTGTTATATTGAAAAAAATACTTACATGGTTATCTAATATGTATTTTTATAAAATGTTTAATATTTCAAAAAAAATATTTTTAAATGCATCAATTGTTTTGGTCTTCATTTATTTATTTTAGAATAATTATTTATGAAAAATTACTTTGCATATTTTTTATTTTTTTATTAACTTATTAAAAATATAATAATCATCTTTGATAAATTATTTTTTTCGTTTTAATTTTTTTTTTATTTGGAAACTTTGGTACGTCTTTGACTCATAAACTAATAAAATTGCATAGAGGTGTGCATAGGATCTGATCTATTTGGAAATAATCAATCTGATCCAATTAGTGATTAGTTTTATTTTTTTTAATCTGATCTGATCCAATCAATACATTAAATCCAATCAAATTAGTAATTAGATTGGATCGGTTTGGCTTCAACTTTTATTTAATATTTTTAAACTTTTTAAAATTTAATTTTTAAACTTTTTTTACTTCAAATATTTGACATTTGAGTTATTTTTTGTACCAAAATTTGTTGTACTTGAATTTTGTTTAAAAAAAATATGTTTTTTTTTTTAAAAAAAACCTAACACATAAAGTGCCCACTAAATAATCCATAAAAAATTATATTTTTTTTTCAAAACCTAACACATAAATGATTAAAAAAATAACAGAACAAATAAACATATTAAACTAAAACAAAACAAAACAAAATTACTACACTAATACACTAATTCATTTAAATTCTAATATGAAAAAAATATTGAATATAATAGCTAATGTCATATTATTCGTATTATTTTTAATTATCACATGAATATAAATTTAAAAATCTATAATTATGTACAATATTATATGAGGGTAAAATAAAATATATAAATTATACATAAAATTATTATGTATTCGATAATAAATAAATTGTTACACCATATCTTGCATAGGCCGCAATATAAAATATTTTCTACTAGCAGAAACTGTGTCTGTTTAACTAGGGCACGCTACAGGGCACAGAATTAGTATTGTGTTTGGCACAATTTTTGAACTGCACAAACTTATGCAAACTCCAAAATATAGTACAGAAAACACAAAACTAATTGCATAATGGGGGTTTGGTCGCAATATTAATTTAACCATTCTCTCTTCTTCTTTTTTCTAACTCTCTCTCTCCTAATAATAAAAATAAAATAAAATAAAAAACATTTAATTTTGATAAAAAAATATTTTTTATAAAAATTAAAATAATTTTTTTCCCTTTCACTTAACATTTTTTTCAAAAGGTACTTAAGTTTTATAAAAAATAAAATAAAATATACAGTACAAGCCTAGATTTAGGGATGACAATGGGGTGAGATGGGACGGGGGCAGGGATGGCCTCTTCCATACCCTGTCTCACAGGGATCCCACTCCCACCTTTTATGAAGGATGCAAAGCGAGGCGGGTATCCCATTCCTTGTCATGAAATTTCTATTTATTTATTTTTTAAAAATAATTTATATAAAGTTTATTTACATTGTTGCATTCTAACCTTTGAGGTGTGTCTTCAACTCAACCTTCCAGGGAGGTAAGGTAGTAGGAATAGATGTATTAGGTGATTTGAAATTCATCTCCCCTCTCTTTGGTTTTGCCTTTAAGATGACAATTGAAGAAGGATCATTTTCATTGCAAACTCTTCTCGGTCTCTACTTTCTTGGTTGCGGATGGGACTCCGCTTTTGAAGAATAATTTGCCTCTCAATTTTTTAAATTGATGGTCATATTCCATATTAACTCTAAACAGAGCTATAATATCTCTACAATCATTAACTATTAATAATGTCATTTTCGTTTCCATTTGCGTTTCACATACAACATCATCAAGGATAATATTATCTTATTTTTCTATTTTCTCTTTTTTTTTTTTTTTCTAAAGGATTTGAAAAAAAAGAGAAAAATCGAAAAGGGAAGAGTAAAGAATTTTGGAGATAGAAAAGTCCAGGGAAAATCAAACAATTTAGTCCTGTAAAAAATAATTTTTGTGTTTGATCCATGTACTACAGTAATTATCCAAAAAATTATTAAATTTAAAAATCATATTTACATCACAAGATTTTTCGAATTTTCAATTTTCTTTTAATTTTCAGTTCATAAAATCTTATGCTTTTCTCCCTTTTAATTTTCTCTTGGTTTGAAGGGAGAGAAAGTGAAAAATAAAGCAAAAAAGACAAAATTTGTTACATGTGATAGACATATAGAAGAGAAAACGATATTATTTAACAATGTTTATAATTAATAGGAGGCATGACTAGGTCTAACAATGTGTCGTGTTGAACTGTGTCCGTGGCATGTCGTTTTCTGTTTATGTCAAATTTTTATCACCAAACCCAACATGTTAAGCATTTTTGTTGAACCGTAGTCATGTCATGCCATGTCCGTGTCATGTTTAATTTCTGTTTACTAAGTCTAAATATATTTGAACTATTTTTTATTTAAATTAATACATATTTAAATGATATGTTAAACATTTAAAAATTTCAACATATTTAAATTCTATATGATTAATAATTGTGAATTCAAAATATGCAAAATATTACAAATTAAAGCTATATTAAATATTCATCGTAGCTTAGAAAATGAACATGCATTACAATTATCAATTTTAAAATATTCAAAATATTACAAATCAAACTAAAATTGCATATTCAACATAAGTATTAGAAAAAATAAAATATCAATATATATAATAGATATAAAATTGTCACTTTTCAATGAATCATAGTTAATTTAAAAAATAAATAAATAAATACTGTAAAATGTTAGCTATAAAAAAATAATTAAANCATCTAATTTAGATTCATTTTTAAGTTATATTCCATTCAAGGTCTAAACCCTCAATTTGTAAGAATTATGTTAAGAAATTTATTAAAATTTTAAAATTATCAAAGGTGGATTTATGTACGAAAATGATGTTAGGCATGCATCCCACAATTTTTATTTTTACTTTTTTTTAAAAAAATTGTCATTTAGCTCATGACCCACTTATAATATTGTTCTGTTAATAAAAAGCATTGACCATATTTTAGCTCCTTATAAAGAGATTAATTTTTAATTTGATTTAATTAATATATTCGTTATCTTAATTACGGGTGATAATTAATTTGTCTCATAACACAAGGACATGGCTAAAAAAATACTGAGTCTAATTAAGATGGTGTGTTTTTTAATCCATGGTTTTTCACCTAACAACTATAATCAATAGCTATGGCTGCTTTTTGAAGTGGGAATTGAAATCATTATATTTCAGTAAATTCCGTTCACTTCAGCCAAAAAGTTCATCAAACAGATTATCACATGCGCTAGCAAGTAAAGTTTGAAATCTAATCTTTTTCGTTGTTATCTATCTGTTCGAAAGAACATTCAAAACTATTTAACAAAAATAGAAAAGAAAAAAAAGAACATTCAAAACTTTTCTTGAGTTGTAGAAATACCCAAACGCAAAAAGCTTTTGAAATTGAATTAAAAAAATAAAAAATAAAAAATAAAAAGTTAGAAGGTATCCAAGAGAATATATTGTCGTATTTTTCATGTGGGCCTTATTTTCGCTTACTATAAAAACAAAAATAAATAAATAAATATTAGCTCTTTTTCACATTGATGATAAGAAAAGGATTGGTTTCCCTTTTGGATTATCAGGAACACCCACCCATGTCTCCATTATAATCCTTCATGATTTCTTGAATTGCCCCACCTGCCGAAAAATTGGAAATTGGCTTTTGCTTCACGAATCATACTGGATTTTCCTTATTTTGCCTTCTTCACAAAGTCATTCACATCGATCTCCATCATGTTCAAAACCTATTCTATATCTTTCTCTCTCTTACATTTATTTTCTGGTTGCGTGAATATTATTCTGACATTTTATTAAATAGCTAAGATATAATTGCAGCGTCCATCAAAAAAAGAAAATAGTATGTGTTAAAACACCCCTTTTCTATACTTTCTTGCAGGGGATGTATATTTTATGGCCACCATAACTGAATCCCAAATGTGAAACTTTAAAGGTCTACTATGCATTGGCAATTATTAAAACAAAAATAAATAAATAAAATAAGGGGGAAACTTTAAAGGTCTACTACTTTTTAAGACTGTTGAATAAGAATTAGTTCCAAACATATGAAAGTGAAAATAATAACAATCTAGAATTTTCTAGCTTTGATACTTATATTTAAGTACTATTTTATAAAATCTTAAAATTATAGAAGGTAGACTTTTATATAGAAAAAAGATCCAATTAGAGGAAGCCATTTTGGAACTTGCATGGGGCATAATAGTAGTCCTGGATCCTGATCAACAAGGCGCTTTAGGCATGCATCAGCATCAGTCTGCATTGGAAAAGTTGGACCAAATTCCACGCCCACTCGCCACGTTACCCGTAATTGGTATATAAAGAAAAGGCTTTTCAACAACAAAGACACATATGAAAAAAGGTCTTGTAAAGCAATGATGTTTCTTAGAGCCACAGAAGCATACAAAGCTTTGGTCTTAGCTACCAGCCCTGCCCTGCATGCTGATCAGGATCAACTTTCCCTTTAATTTGCAGCCCCAATAACGTAGTGCATGAGGGTTTTGAAAATGATTTCAATTGCCAATTAGATTCTAAAATTAACCTTTCAATGTACATGGCTTTGTCATTGTACTTTTACTGGGAAAAAAAAAATACTTGCTTGGTTGTTCAAAAGGTAGGAAAGTCTGGAAAAAAGGTCATATAAATAAGATTTTGTACCATTTCATTCTAAAATCTTAAACTATTAGGAAATTATTATGTATATGAAGCTATGTCAACATTCCCTCTCACTTATGTTATGCAAACAACTATTTAATATAAAATTTAGGAAAAATATAAATCTAATAGAAAAATAAAATGGGACAATAAAGATTTACTTCGTTGGGTTAGAAAGATTCCAACTTACATTTACGGGCAAAGACGGCAAAAAAATTCCACAATAATCAAAGAAGAATACAAAAGAGTTCAATAAACTCTGACAAATTTAAATTCCACATACACCCAAAACCTTTCTCACTCCAAAAATAAAGAAGAAAACTAGATATATATATATATATATATATTTTTTTTTTTTCTATAATTTCAAAAGAAGCAAAAGAACCAACAAAGCTTCACACAATTCTTCCATGGAGAGCTTACAAAGAGAGTGGTTAATGCAAGTGGTGGCTATTTTGATGTACAAGCTCAAGAGGCAACTTTTTAACAAAAGACATAAATGTTTGGGTGTCACTTGACTTGGCATGGAAGCCACACGTGCAAACAATCTCCACCTTGGCTTAAATAGCACCAAGTCTTCAAAATGGAATTTCACAAATTATCTTCTCCTAATGCTCTATGGGCAACTCATAAGCGATAAGTACCAAATAAGTCCAAGCAATACTTGAACTTACATCAAACAAAACCCTACCCAATTTCTTTCAAAGTTCGAGTGCAAACCATAGCACTATCATAAGAAATATTGGGCACATCACTACTAGAAAATAGGGTCAACAACGACGTAAAAAACCGTCATTATAAGTGTTTAGACGACGGACACAAAACCGTCGTCAAATGAGGCATCGTCGATACTCATAAAACATCGACGACGGTTACCACACCGTCGTCTAAAACAACAATGAAGCCAGGTAGGCACTACACAGCAAATATATCGACGACGATTTTTACTATAAACCGTCGTCTATGTAAAATTATCAACGACGATTCTTTGTATTAACCATCGTCGATATTATATATAAATATATATATATATTGTAACTTATAGACGACGGTTCCTTGTATGAACCGTCGTCGATGTTATATATATATATATTTTGGCATTTATATATATTTATTTCATATAAATATTTTAATAAATAATATATTTTCAATTAATAAAATAATAATTAATATAAAAAACAGTAATAATAAATTGATTATATTGAATTATACAAAAGTATAAACATTTCTAATTAAAATAAAATTACAAATTATACAATACTAATTACATAATAACATTAACAATTACAAAAGTTTTATACATAACTAATAATTAAACTTAACTAATCAAACGATGATTCCAAACTCGAAGGGTTCGAAATTTCTTCAATAAAATATTCAGCCCAATCCTCTTTAAATTCATCCACGAAGTCTTGTAGCCAAATACAATTTTTAAACTGTACATAAAAATTAAACAAATAATATTAATGCATTAGTAAACATAATATTATATATAAATTAACAATTACACTAAAATTATACTTACAGTATTATGTAACTGAGACTGTGGTACTGATGAATCGACATTTATTATATCCCTCATCATCATGCATACATAATATGCACACTCATGACTTGTCGGTTGCAATGGTGCCTATAAAAAAAATTTAAATATTAATTTACATAATTTCTAATACTTTAACATTAATGAAATAAATAATTCATTGATTTTACCTTTCCGCCTCGCCAACTAATTAATTTATTCTTCGACCTTTGCCTCTTCGGCTCATTCCATAATGTCCAAGCTCTATTTATATATAACATTTTATAAATAAAATAAATTATTAAAAATAAATTTAATCACTAAAATTAACTTACTAATTTTTTAAATTAACTTACTTGCTTATTAATCGCTTGAAATCAATATTAGCTTTGGTGTTGGCGGAATCAAAAAACCAAATATACCCCAAATACGGGTCCACGATACCAAGCGTCCAATGAGCACTGAAATAAACGTCAATATTAAAAATATATAATATACTATATATATTTAAGAAAGTTTTACATTGAAAATATAATTAAATTGTACCGACAATGATATGGAATTAACCATATCCTATTGAAGTCGGGCTGTTCTTTCCACCGTCTGACCAATTGCTCAGCTTGAGATGCTAACATTTTAGGTCTAGCATTCTGCACCACACGTGGATCAATAAAAGCATGTAACAAAATCTTTCCAGTGTGGATCATATGTCAATACAGCTTCCTGCAAAAAAATATCATGTCAAATACAATTTAAGAAAATTTTAAATTGAAAATAAATTAATTATAACTTCATTTATAAATTTGTAGCTTACTTCATATAGAATAATACGCAATCAACACCCAAGTCTTGCATCAGACAAAATTGGTAGATATCCTCATGTCTCAGCACTCCAGGATGAGAATTGCCTATCATACCCCTTCCCAAGTTGAATTGAAGCTGCGTACATTGTTGGTTGAAGACAGTGGCAGCTACCATCTTCATTAATCTCAGCTTCGGTGGCAGGTCAGAGGTGATTAATTGCTGCTGACTTTCATTGGTCGGTGGAGATGCCCGCGAATGACGCTAATGGGGAGTACTATTCGAGTCTGAATGAGCTATTGCTTTGCCTTTTGATGCTCGTATTGATAGCTCCACCTGATCAAATATATAAATTTTAAAACAACATTATAAATAACAATTATTAATAACTTAATTATAATGAATAAATAAAACACTATAAATAACAAATATTAATAATTTAATTATTTACCTCTTCTTCAGGTAAAATGACTAAAAATCTAGGCCATGGACAAAATGACTCCACAGCTTCTCCAACCAATGTGATGTCAAAAAATGATATAGGTAGGGCTGCATCAGGGACCAATGCCTCTTGAACATTGACCCCCACATTAAGCTCCCCTAATCGTATCCCATGGCAAACAGAGTCTGGATCGGTCGTAGGGTACATCAATCCAGCAGCCACTATATTATCTCTAGTGCATACAGCAAGCTTGCACTGTAGACCCTGCAAAAAAAATTGGCTGGCTTTTTAATTAAATAACAATCAATATATTAAATGTTTATTAAACAACAATCTTACAAAAATTTACCTCCTCAGGTTTCATGGGATGTACTAGAGCTGGAGGAGTACTAAGATGTACTGGTGCTGGCGGAGTACTGAAACGGTGCACCTCCTCAGGAATATTAGTGGCAACCCAGGTATTGTTCATATACTGATCAGTCATGAAATCCATATGTCCTGGGTTGGCCACAAAGTCATCCTGTGTCTTGGCTAGCTGTGCAGACAACAGCGTATTACTCTCTTGGAGGTCGCGAATGACCTCAGATAGTTGTCTGATGCACTCATCCTTTGCACTGTCCCTCTCTTTTGTTGGTTGCGTTCTATGTCGAGGAATGTGCCAATACTCAGTAGGGGTCACCAATTTACCCTTCGCTCTTACTCGGCCCTGGTGCTCAGGAGTACCCAACACTTGGGTCAGTATATCGTTGGGCGAATCCAAGTCAATGTTGACCTCCCCTGCAGCTACTCTCTCCCGTAAATTATCCTGTCAAATTTATAAAGTATTAAAATATCAGTGCTAAAATTGCATAGTTACTTAATATAAATAAAATATGCAAATCAAAACATAAAATTCATACCATCTGTTCTGCAACTGTAGCAGCTTCTGGTGTAATAAACTTTCCCTCCTTATTCGCGTAGCCCAACTTCCAAATAGCATCTCGGGAAAGCGGTTCATCTATGCCCAATCTCAGCTTCTACATGTTTACAAAATATCAATATTAAATTAAATTAAAACAATATAATTTCAATTAACTTAAAACATTAATTTAAATTAAAACATTAAATTAGACTAAACTACAAATTGCTAAATTTTTTAAATTAAATTAAAACTGTATAATTTAAATCTCTAAAAATTACTAAATTTCTTAAATTAAATTAAAACAATTTAATTAAATTTTTCACTCACTTTATTGTACTCTGCTCGTGCAAATCCAATACAAGATAGACGATGATTGTACCGATTTCTTTTTCTTACTTTTGACCGTTGCTTATGAAGTTCCTGAAACATTAAAAATGAATATTAATTACATAAATTGTAGTTTAGTTAAAAAATGTAAAAAATTGAATTAATTAATACTTACAGCCCACTTAGGTATTATACGTTGCTGTATAAATTCATCCCACTGATCTTGTGTAATGAATTCTCCATATTTTTCGGGGACAACATCGAAAGCTTCCATGTCCCCTAATTCTATGTACGGGTGTACAAAATGTGTGTACATAAAACTCTTCCATTTTCTCCATTTTTCTGCACAATCCTTCAAAGTTTTATGTTTCAATGACTCGTCCTTGTTATAAAATTCCTACAAAAAAAATTAACGTATTATTAGCTCAATAATAATAAAATCATGAAATTAATTAACCAAATACTTTAATTAAAATGAAATTGGTTGTATTATTACCTTTATTGTCTCCCATAATGTGTTCTTCAAATTTGTTGGAACATCGTTCCAACTCTTGTAGGTAATCGGTATTTGAGATCGTGTATAACTACCTTCATAATTAGCTAGAGATTGGCCGGCTTTATTCACTCCCACCCCATGCTCATTGTATATTACATCTCCAAGTTCTCCACTAGCAACTTGTCTACGAATTCTTCCTAACTTTGACGGTCCTCTCCCCTTCTTTTGCTTCCTACTTGAGAAAGAGTCTTGAGCATTAGGATTAGTTGGATCTTGATTTAAAT
The DNA here is from genome assembly GCA_003254975.1 of Ochetophila trinervis. Lineage (NCBI taxonomy): Eukaryota > Viridiplantae > Streptophyta > Magnoliopsida > Rosales > Rhamnaceae > Ochetophila > Ochetophila trinervis. The sequence goes on from QANX01000376.1 coordinate 30,926, forward strand.
CCATATCTACAAAAAAATATTAGTAAATTATCAAACATTTATTAACAACATTATAAATAACAATTAATTTACTAATAACATATTAACAAACCAACAAAAAAAATTATATAATATAAAACCGTAACATATATATAAAACAGTCGTCTATTCATATTCATGGTTTCAACATATTCATACAATATATTCATCCAATATATATTCATATATATATATATATACATATATTCATCTTATCAAAAAAAAAATATATATATATTCATATTCAAGTTCGGCCTTATTAACATATAATATATCCAACTATAATTTTCAACTAAAAAAAATTATTCACGCAAAAAAAAAAAAATATTTATCCAACTATATATTCATATTCAAGTTCCAAGAAATTAAACATTATAATTTCAACTATAATTTTCACGCAAAAAAAAAATTATTTACGGGCACAAAATAAAACTCAACATTTCAACAGATTTTCACAATATATTCATACATAAAAATTTCAACATTTGCACCAAATTTCTAAATGTATTCATGGGCACAATATAATTTCAACAACATTTGCACCAGCACATTTCAACATTTTTACCAATATATTCACGGGCAAATTTAAATTAAAGCACAAAATCTGTAAAAAATAATTCAGATTGAACATGCAGAGCATATAATATGTTGACGACTACTTACTTTACGTTTTCGGGTTGAATATCCAGTACAATCCTATTGAAATTAAGCAAACGGTGGAGAGAAGGTTGCGGCGGCAACAGTTCGGGTGTAGGGTTTTTGTGGAAATGGAGAAAAATGGAAGAGAATGCCGTGTAAAAAAGAAAACACGAGGCAAAAACGGCACCGTTTATAGTATAGACGACGGTTTCTTAGATATAACCGTCGTCTATACATTAAAGACAACGGTTTATATATTCAACCGTCGTCGATACATTATAGACGATGGTTTTTAGTATAAACCGTCATCTATAGTACTAAATTAAATGGTGCTGTTTTACCCAATAGGGACCAAACGGCGCCGTTTTAACTAAAAACAAAAAACAATTTTATTTTTTAAATTAACACCTAACATTTATAAATTTTAAATTAAACTATTTTAATATAATTAAACTATTTTATATTAATTAAACTATTTTAATAAAAAATTATATTAAACTTACTAATTAACACCTAAATTACTAATAAAATTTAAATTTATCTTGTTTAATGTAATTAAACTATTTTAATATAATTAACCTATTTCATATTATATTAAACTATTTTATATTACATAAACTATTTTAATATAAGTAAAATAATTATAAACTTACTAATTAACACCTAAACTTGTTGTAAAATTTAAATGTATCTTGTTTAATGTCATTAAACTATTTTAATATAATTAACCTATTTTATATTATATTAAACTATTTTAATTTTATTAAACTATTTTATTAAAAATTTAAATTAAACTTACTAATCAACAAAACCCTATTAATATTATTTACCATTAAAATTAATTTGTATATTGAAAACACTTTAAATTAAAAAATTGGACATACTGGATATAATTAAACACAATCAAAATTATTGTTTATTTTTAATCCATATTCTATTACAATCATTACGAACACAGATTTCTTCGCAGTCCTCAGCATCAAGAGCGATCTCATCATTTGGTATTTACATAGAAAATGGAGTGTGAATCAAATCAATGTCTCCAAATGTATCTCCTTCAGAAGATTTGGTATGTGAGTAATGAGAAGTGGTTAATACCACCGACCATTGTGAATCACAAGGATCTTCCACATAAAATACTTGTGTTGCTTGAGAAGCCAAAATTAATGGATCAGATTTGTGACCAAGTTTGTTGAAGTTGACCAATGTAAATCCACAATCATCTGTCTTAACACCATGATTGATGTTAGCCCAATCATATTTGAACAGCAGAATTCAAAATTTAATGTAATCCACATCCCATATTCCGACCACTACACCATAAAACGACATATCGGTGAATTTTGGATTGTCATCTTTCGCACTTGAATACTGCATCGATCCAGCCACCAAGCTTACACCGCTATTCTGTGTAACACGCTTGTTGTCTCTTTCAACTGTATGGTATCGGATTCCGTTAATGTCGTAGCCCGAATAGCTCATTACTTCAAAACATGGTCCCAGTGCAATCCATCTCAATGTATGCGACACACTATTATCTGGTTCACTCAATTCTTTCTGAATCTGCAAAAACACCACACACACTATTAGTAAATGCAATGTAGTTACTTAATCTCGGAACCAATAAAATTAAATTGCTATATATACTTCACAATTAATGTTAAACTTACTTCATCTCGGAACCAATAAATGAAAGTGCTATTTTACTCGTTTTGAAACCATTTTATTTTTCTTGTTTTGTTACGAATATCACACTTCAAACTCTCCATATGTTTCCTAAAGACAACAAAAGTTAATGAATATAGTAAACAAAAATTCAATATAATATTCAACAAAAGTTAATTACTATATCATTAAACTTACTCGAAGTAAAGTTGTACTTCGGGTGTATTTGAAAGTATGTACAAATGTACTTGCTCCCATAGATCATGAGTAATACCCAATAAATTACCACCCTTCAAAGGATCACCAGTATCATCTTTCACACATTCTGCTTCATGGCGGCCAGGTGGGTTCCCGATTGCATGCACGCCTTTTTGAAACTCACTACAAAATTCGATTGCTTCCTCAGCGATGTAGTTCTTTGCAATGCAGCTTTCAGAGCGATAATGATTGTGAACATACCCCTTCAACACTTTCATGTATCTCTCAAAATGATACATCCACCGAAAGAAAACTGGCCCACACAATCGTACTTCTCGAACCAAATGAATAGTCAAATGAACCATTATATCAAAGAAAGACGGAGGAAAATACTTTTCAAGTAAACACAATGTCTTAACAAGATCTGTCTTAATAATGTCCAAATTTGAAACATCAATCTCTTTTTTGCATATAGTGTTGGAGAAAAAACAAAATCTCATTATTACATGTCGGACATTTGTTGGAAGGACTGATCGTAGTGCAACATGCATAAGTTGTTGCATCAAGGTATGTAAATCATGAGATTTCATGCCTTTCAACTTTAAATCATTCATGGACACAATATTCTGAAAATTTGAAGAGTAGCCATCGAGAACCTTTAAATTTGCCAAACACTTGCAAAAAGTTTTTTTCTTTTCCTTGGATAATGATGGGATGCAATTTATATATATTTTATATACCTTAATACTTGATTTGAGCATGTTTTATTCACTTAAAATGGATTAATTTATATTTTTCTATGTTTTAGGTGGATTTGAGCTTAAAGTGATGAAAAATGAAGAAACAGTGGCAAAATCGTAATTAAACAGAAAAACTGAAGAAGCAGTGGCAAAACCGTAATTAACTGGACGTTGGCAGCAAGGCAGTGCAGCCTAGGTGCATTGCCCAGGCACCTGGACAGCCGCCTGGATGAGCGCGAATTTGTTCGTTTTTACGCGATTTTATCAGTTTTAACCCTAAATTTTAGTATAAATATGTTTTATCAATGTTGTAAAAGGGGGAGCCGACTTTTAGAGGAATTTTACCATTAGAATTGAGTTTCTCTCTCAAGTTTGTGCTTCTAACATTCTTTTATTGGGTAAGAATAATTCTAAGCTAGTTATGCAATTGTGAGACTTGTTTTTATTTCAATCCAATTTAATCATTCAGTTTATGTTCTTCTGTGTTTATTGTTTATATTTTCAATTTCTCATAATTATTATTTGGATCCGTTATTTTTATGTGAGATTGGATTATTGCTAAATTGAATTCTCAATCGTATTGGGTTTTTAATAATTAGTAGCAAATAGACTTTAATGGTTATGATCTCAGTTTCTGTTAATTGTCTATGAAAAATATAAATTAGATTAAAACTTTGCAACGTTTGTAGAGTTTGTCTTTATTTGGCTTTTCTCTTGTTCTTGATTATTTTCTGAGATAAATCCAGGTCACGTTGATTCTAGATTTAATTTCAGAATTATAACTAATTCATGATCGTATCTGGATTAGTTTATTTTAGTGAGAAGTATAGAATAATTAGGCCGTGCCAATTATTTATGCCAAACTGAATGAAGAATTGGAATTTTTATGTCTATGATTAATTGTTTACTAGTCTTATGAATTATTCTGATCCCAAGAGTTTCTCTTATTTATTTCTTTTCAGTATTTACTAGTTTTGATTTAATTTAGAATATTTTGCAAGCAATCTAAAACTCCTCATTTTTATCTTTTTAGTTTAGAGTTTTACTAGGATAGAATTTAAATTGGAATTCAGCACAGTCCCTGTGGATTTGACCTGGACTTGCCACTACTATAGTTCTGGTAAATTCAGTATTATAATTTTGGTGTTTACGACACACATCAGATAACGTGTAGCATGCAGGTGGTAGATATGTCATTCTCTCTTCAACAACAGGAGCCAAATCACTTTTTATGCCCATTTCGACCAAATCAAGCCGAGAATTAAGTCCATCTTTAATTTTTCCAGGAATGTTAAGCAATGTGCCAACAATGCTCTCACATACATTTTTTCAATATGCATGACATCTAAGTTATGCCTCACATACAATGACTTCCAATAGTCAAGCTCAAAAAATATAGATTTCTTCTTCCAGCAATCTTGATCAGCAGTAGACTTTTTTCTCTTATTAACACTATCAAATGACTTAGAGTCAAGTTTTTGAAGTATATATTCTCCCGTTGCAGGTAAAGGAGTTGGACGAAACTCCTGAAATCCATTGAAATACTTCTTTTGCTTTCGAAAATGATGATCACTCGGAAGAAACCTCCTATATCCGCAATAACTCAATTTTCTACCATTTTTCAAACTTTAAGAACACGTGTTCTCGCTGCAAATAGGACAAGCAAAATATCCTTTAGTGGTATGACTAGACAAATTACTATATGCGGGGAAGTCATTTATAGTCCACAATAATATTGCTCGCAAAGTGAAAAATTCCCGCTTACAAGCATCCCAAGTTCGCACCCCCTCATCCCACAACTGCTTAAGATCGTCAATCAATGTCTACAGATAAACATCTATATCGTTGCAAGGCTGCTTCGGTCCAGATATCAACATTGTCAACATTATAAACTTCCGCTTTATACACAACCATGGTGGAAGATTATATGTAACTGTAAGCACAGGCCAACAACTGTATTGAGAACTCATATGCTTATGCGAGTTAATACCATCAGCTGCAATCCCAAGCCTTAAGTTTCAACATTCTTTACCAAAAGTAGGCCACATGCGATCACCTAGCTTCCAAGAGGGTGAATCGGCGGGATGACTTAACTTTCCAACTGCAACCTTTCGTTCATTTGCATGCCAAGTCAGATTTTTAGATGTGTCAATGCTTTGAAACATCCTCTTGAACCGTGGAATGGGTGGAAAATACCACATGACTTTATGAGGGACATTTACACGTTTAGTTCCATCGTCAGTTTCCTTCCACCTCGATGCTCTGCATTTAGGACAACTTTCTTGCGCTTCATATTCTTTTCGATAAATAATGCAGTTGTTGCGACAACAATGTATCTTCTCATAATCCATGCCCAATGCTATTAGAGTCTTTTTCACGTTGTACATAGAATCTGGCAAAACGTTATCGCTCGGTAGCATTTCCCGCAACAACTTTAATAATTCAGAAAAACTTGTGTCTGAAAGACCGTATTTTGATTTTAGGTTGTACAACTTTACCAAACTAGATAGTTTAGTAAAGTTCGTACAACCTGGATACAAAGGAGTTTTGGCATCCTCCAACAACCTCTTAAATTCACTAGGATTATCCATGAACTTGTCACAAGCATCATTCACCATTTCAATATTATTACCCACCACATCTTCATCATTCGTATTTATGTGGGTAAAATGACTTTAAGTGTTATTGTTTTTACTAATTCCAACTCTTCTCCATGTAAAATCCACTTACGATAATTCGTATCAAACCCCTTAAAATATACATGCCCTCTCACTTCTTCAATAGTGCTAAAAAAATAAATTCCCACATTCCATACAAGGACATCGAATTTTACCATCTCTATTTGCACTTTTCTTAGTAAATTCTAAAAACATTTCAAAACCCTTTTGAAATGCATCGGTTCTCCTATCCATCCTTATCCATGATTTGTCCATCTTATCTATTTAAATAACAACTAATTAAAACTAATTTAAACAAGAATGATTTAAAATATAGCAATACATAATATATTACTAACAATGTAACCAACATTTAATAATTATCAAATCAATAATTGAAAATAAATAGATAACAATAAATATAGAGATCTACAGCGATAATTACACAACTATAATAAGCTTATTATTTTACTATATTCTAAAATTAACTACAACAACATAAAATATATAATAAATAACAATACTATATGAGATTATAACATATCAAAAATTTAAACAAACTAACAAATTTAATAAATGGAAAACATATATATATATNAAGAGTGCCACGTGGACAAATATACACAAAAGGACGACGGTTAAAAACAAAAACACCGTCATTGAAAATTGAAGACTATAGACGACGGTTCCTATAAATATTTAATGTAGTTAATTGCATAAAATTACTTACCTCGATAGTGAATTTGTTTACAAAAATCAACTTCAAGCTTCAATAAATTGATGACTTAAAGTCTAAATAAATGCTACTTGAATATTTTTCATCACCACTAAAAGAATTTGAACAAAAATTATGGTAGAAATGAATTTAGTAAATTTGATTGAGAACCAAAATGAAAATATATAAGCAAAAAAACTTACTAACGGTTATATTTTTTGCAACGGCTACTTTTGCAACGGCTATTTTGAACGTTAAAACATCGTTTCAGAGACTAAACATAAGAGTGCCACGTGGACAAATATACACAAAAGGACGACGGTTAAAAACAAAAACACCGTCATTGAAAATTGAAGACTATAGACGATGGTTCCTATAGGAACCGTCGTCTATACTTACATCATAGACGACGGTTCCTCAAGGAACCGTTGTCTATATAGTCTTCACAATACACGTGGCGTCCACGTTGATGCCACGTGTATTTTAAGGTTTTATCAATGACGATTTATTAATTAACCGTCGTTGTTGATGTAACTTTAGACGATGGTTGTAGATAAAACCGTCGTTGATGTTTTCTAACCGTCGTCTTATTTTATCAACGTCGACTCTCTTTTATAACCGACGTAGATATAAAAGTAAGACCGTCGTAGATGACTTTTTTCTGTAGTAGTGCATGCTTCTTTTGTTGTCCAGTCAAAGTCCAAACAAATTTACCAAGAGCTTTTCAAGCTTCACTTGCTCACATACACCATGACTTAAACCTATACAAATTTACTTAAAATTCTGTACTAATCGCATGTCATGCTCATCAAAGATCATATCTATACTCATTACAAATTTGAATGACTTAGGCTTAACACACCATGAAGCATATCCATTCATCCAAAATTCAAACCCATAAAATCCAACATTTCTACATTTTTATCATGCTTAACATGAATCACATTATATGCAGAACAACCAAATATTTATAAATAATCAGCAGAAGAAACAAATCATACCTCAAGTAGATTTTTTAAACCAAATGCAGTCGATGGAGACTCAAAGCAAGCATAACTAGCAACTATATCAGAAAGGTTCATAGACCGACCAAACTGAAAAAACAAAAAGTAAACTTTCTCCACAAAGGCTTTTTTTCCATATATTGTTACGTTCAAACTTGAGTGGAGCTTGGACTGCTTTTGCAAAGCCAGAAAAAAGATAAGAAAGAAATAGAGAGGTTGATGTGAAACTAAATCTGATACCCTTTATTCATTTGTTTGCCCTTTATATAGCATTATCCATTAAGAAGAATAAATAACAAATTATTCTCACTCCCCTAAGATGTGGACCACGTCCCCTAAACTACACGGAAGAAACAAATATGTAAACAACAACTTAGCTAACAAGAATATAAACTAATTGACCTACTCTTTAGGAAACTAAACAACCAAGAAATAACAACCCAACTACAAACAATGCACCCTACGCAACTCCGAACACCCCACAGTGGACGCCAACTTAATGCCCCGCATGCATACGCTTGCATGGCCCATGCAAACGTAACATTCCCTTCCCCTTCAAGAATTCTTGTTCGCAAGAATGTAATCGGGATAACTCTTCTGGAATCAACGGAGGTCTTTCCATGTGGCATCCTCAAGAGGTGCGCCCCCCCACTTAACAAGAACTTCATCTTGAGGTCTGTAGTTGCCTTTTTGAATGGTCCGACGTTCGAGGATTAACTCGGGTTGAGGCAACACGGGCTGATTCTCGGTTGAAGAAGGCAAATATGCCGAAGTAACAAGAATGTCACTAGAAATTTCTTAAGCTTGCTCACATGGAAAACTGGATGAATACGCGATCCAGAAGGAAGCTCCAATTTGTATGCGACAGAGCCAATGTGTTCCAATATCTTGAAAGGACCGAAAAACTATGGTGAGAGTTTCAGCGAGGCTCGAAATGCCACTGTTGTTTGATGGTAAGGCTGAGTTTCAGGTACACATAATCGCCGACATCAAATTCCACATCTTGTCGTTTCTGATCAGCCATACTTTTCATTTGGTCATGAGCCTGTCGTAGAGTGAATTTGAGGTCTTTTAAATGGTCATCCCGGTCCTTCAAAAACTCATCAACAGCTGCCACTTTAGTGGTCCTTGGAACATACCAAAGTAATGAAGGGGGAGGGATACCGTACACAGCCTGAAAATGAGAAATTTTAGTTGTGGAATGACAAGCAGTGTTATAGCTATACTTGGCCCACAAAAGCCATTCTTTCCACTTCTTTGACTGATCACTGGAGAAGCACCTCAAATATTGTTCAAGAGTTCGATTAGTAACCTCGGTCTAACCGTTAGTTTGTGGGTGATAACTCGAACCCATGCAAAGCTTCGTGCCCTGTAACTCAAACAACTTCCGCCAAAAGTTACTCATAAAAATTTTGTCACGGTCGCTAACAACACTAATGGGAACACCATGAAGTTTGACAATATGATCCACAAAAGCCTTTGCCACGATCAAGGTTGTATATGGATGAGCCAAAGATACGAAGTGAGCATATTTCGATAGGCAATCGACGAACACCATAATGACTTGATATCCTCCGGAGGATGGAAGTCCCTCCACAAAGTCCATGGAGATCTCACTCCACACCCTATCCGGAACTTGAAGAGGTTGCAAAAGCCCAGCTGGTGCCAAATGTTAGGCTTTGTGGCGTTGGCAGGTATCACAGTTTCAGATAAAGTCTCGAACCAATTGTCGCATGTTTTTCCAAAAAAAAATCGGATTGCACCCGAGCTAGTGTTTTGTGAAAGCCAAAATGTCCTCCCACTGAAGAGTCATGTAATTCGGATAAGATAATTGTAACCAGTGATGAAGTTGAATTTAAAATGACCTTTTCCTCCAAGAACCAAATGTTCTCCCTCTGTTGCGCCTTTGGGTTGGATTGGAACCGGTGGTAGTAAGGATCAGTGGCATTTTCAGCTTGCAACTGGTGCCACCAAGTTGCTTCAGGTTTGGATATGGCAATGAAAAGCAACTCTGCTTTCCTGGATAATGCATCTGCTGCCCTGTTTTATGCCCCTTCATGTACTCTATATGATAGTCGTAGCCCATCAATTTGGGTAACCATCGGGCTTGCGCCGGTGTCTTTATGCGCTGTTCCAATAAATATTTTAAGCTTCGATGATCTGTTCGCACCATGAAAGTATTACCAAGCAAGTACGACCTCCATTTTTGGACATATTTCACCACGGCTAACATTTCCTTCTCATAAGTAGATAGCTTCAGTGCCGAGCCTTTCAAACTTTAACTAAAGAAAGCAATCGGCTGCCTGTTTTGCATGAGGACTACACCAATCCCTCTTCCACTTGCATCGCACTAGATCACGAATGGCTGCAAAAAATTGGGTAGACGTAAAACAGGGGCATGGGAGAGTACATGTTTGAGATGTTGAAAAGCCTGCTCGGCCTCTGTTGTCCACCCGAACCCTTCCTTACCCACTAAGCGGTTCAAAGGGGCAGCAATTGCACCATAATTCTGGATAAATTTCCGACAGTACCCGGTTAATCCCAAGAAGCCTCGAACCTTACATACATTGGTTGGTGTCGGCCAATCCCGAACATCTTGAATCTTGTTTGGATCTGGCTCAACACCATTCTCAGATAGGACATGTCCCAAGTATTCAATTCTAGAAACCCCAAAAACACATTTATCTTGCTTGGCAAATAGTTGGTGTCGTAGGAGAACGGTTAGGACCGTTTGTAGATGTTGTAAATGTTTTTCGCAAGAGCTAGAATAACCGAGGATGTTATCAAAAAATACCAAACAAACTTACACAAGAATGGTCTGAAAATTTCATTCATTAGGCTCTAGAAGGTGGATGGAGCGTTGGTGAGTCCAATCGGCATCACCATGAACTCATAGTGTCCTTCATGTTTGGTTCATCAACGTGAATCTGATGGTACCCAACCTGTAAGTCGAGTTTGGAGAAGTATCTGGAGCCAAAGAGTTCATCCATCAATTCATCAATAACTGGTATTGGAAATTTGTCTTTGACGGTGATGGCATTGAGAGCTCTGTAATCCACGCAAAATCGCCACTCGCCGTTGGCTTTCCGTACCAAGAGGACTGGAGAGGAATACGGACTGGTACTGGGGCAGATCAAACCAAAAACCAATAGTTCTCGTACCTGCTTCTAAATCTCGGCTTTCTGGTAATAGGGATATCGGTAGGGTCGCACGTTGACCGGAGAGGCTTCAGATTGGAGGGGAATTTTATGGTTGTGGGAACGCTGCGGAGGTAGTATGTTAGGAAGATGGAAAACACGGTTGTGATCCTCCAGGATTTTATCCAAATCTGGCCGAGAGGTTGAGATATTATTGGCACCTAATTCGCTATATATCATTTGAATAAAAAATCCAGTAGCCAGAGTCCTAGTTGAAGTGAACTGGTGAGTCTCCTTCTCATATAAGGCTTCCATCTCTTTGTGTTGCATGCCATTAAATAGATACTGTTTGCCATTTAATACAAATGACATAGTCAACTTCCCATAGTCAGTGGTAATTGGACCCAACGTTGCGAGCCAGTGTACTCCCAAAATGACGGGGCAGGCAGCACTAGGAAGCAAGAAAAATTCGATAACAATAGAACACCCTTGGATATTCACTTGAACTGCTCGGCAAATGCCGGCGCATTCGATTCTATCTTTATTGGCGATAATGATCTGAAATCTCTTGCTGGTGTCGATTGGTATTCCGAATTTGGCTGCTATTCTTTGCTTTATGAAATTATGTGAGCTACCTCCATCAATCAAGACCATAAGCTCTTAGTTTTGTATTTTGCCTAAGACGCGCAAGGTTTGCGGGTTGTGTGCTCCAGTAATGGCATGAAAAGAAATCTCTGGTAAGTCGCTCTCATCCTCTGCTTCTCGGTCCTCCTCGCGAGATTCCTCTTCCAGTTCAGCCCTGACGTTCTCTTTGATCATGAATAGTTGAGGACGGATACAGCGGTGTCCCGGAACAAATTTATCATCGCAGTAATAACAAAGCCCTTTTTCCCGTCTCTTTCTCGCCTCTTGAGGGGATAAATGCCTGAAGTTAGGTGGCCCAGTTTTTGTGTTCGGCGTTGGCCCTAAAAGTCTTGGATTATTAGGCGATGGATTCGGTGTTCTCGGAAAATTTGTGGTGTTCGATCTCATGGGTTGGAAGGATCGTCGATGAAGCTGATTTTTTTCCTCCACAATTCTGGCAGCACCAAACGCGTTGGAGAGAGTAGTCGGCTTCTTCAACTTGACTTCCAATCGGACTTTGTCTTTGAGCCCTGCCACAAAGCTACTTACGAGGAAAGCCTCAGGTAAGCCATTCACTTGTTGAGAGAGCCTTTCGAAGGATTCCTGATACTGGGCTACAGTAGCAACCTGTTTGAGGCAGGATAATGCTTCCACCGGGTCCTCATAGTCCATTGGTCCAAAACGTTTTAGGATTGCTTGTGTCAATTCAGTCCATAAGAAAGGACCGTGAAATTTGGAATACCATCTGTACCATTGTAAACTGAGTCCTTCCAAGTGAAATGAGGCAAGTTGTACTCATTGCCCAGAAGAAACGTTTTGGAACTCGAAGTACTGCTCTGCACGGAAGAGCCATCCTTGTGGGTCTTCTCCATCAAAACGAGGGAATGTGAGTTTTAGCTGAGGTTTACTGGACCCTTCACCTGCGTGGGATGATTCGGCAACATAGAGTGGGTTCTCGTTGGCCTTGACCCTGGGTGATTTTGTAGCAACGCGGAAAAATTGAAATTATGTGGTGAGGTTTTGAATCATCTCATTCAGCTGATCATAGTTGGAGTTGAGTTTATCGAATGCTGCTTCTTGTTTGTTGAGTGTTGTTTCCTGCTTGTTCAGCGCAGCTTCTTATCTGGAAATAAGGTCAAGAACCTCAGTTTTGAACTCGGCGTCCATTTTCAAACGGGTCTCCATAGGAACACACACGGCTCTGATACCAAATGTTATGTTCAAATTTGAGTGGAGCTTAGACTGCTTTTGCAAAGCCAGAAAAAATATAAGAAAGAAACAGAGAGGTTGATGTGAAACTAAATCCGATACCCTTTATTCATTTGTTTGCCCTTTATATAGCATTATCCATTAAGAAGAATAAATAACAAATTATTCTCACTCCCCTAAGATGTGGACCACGTCCCCCAAACTACACGGAAGAAACAAATATGTAAACAACTTAGCTAACAATAATATAAACTAATTGACCTACTCTTCAGGAAACTAAACAACCAAGAAATAACAACCCAACTGCAAACAAGGCACCCTACACAACTCTGAACCCCCCACAGTGGACGCCAACTTAGTGCCCCGCATGCATACGCTTGCATGGCCCATGCAAACGTACCATATATTCTGCGACTCCAAATTGTAGTGTTTTCCAAATAGTGCAATGTTTCGTTGTGCCTTCAACATTGCAGAAATTATCCTCATAACAGTACACTTATAATTCTCTCAAAAAACTATTAATAACATCCAAATCTAGCAAAGAGGAAACAACAACATCACCAATAACTGTATCACCTCAAACAACATGCCATTAGACAGTTTTACCAAAATCACAATACCACAATCTTTACAAACTCTCAAAACTCCACCTCCAACGAAAAATTCATAACTTAGTGAGTTAAGAGTGCTCAAAGATATAAGATTTTGTTTTTCAAATTTTGTATGTATCGAACATTTGTCAAAGTTTAAAATATATTATCATGCATCTTAACTTGAACAAAAAAAATTCTAATAACTTGACAAGAAATACTATTTTCCATAAAATAAAATAAAATAAAAAATAAAATAAAAAAAACTCCCTCATTAATGAAATGATATGTAAAAAATCAATCCCTATTGAGGCACGTATGATATGAGCGACCTGTATGAATAATTCAATTGTTGTTAAAGCAACCAGCATATATAGATAGAACATATCTACCATTACCATTAGAGCTATCCTCTACAAAGCAAGCAAAATCAACAATATCTGACATCTTTTTTCCCTTTTACCTTTAAGTTTAGACAATAATAATTTCATTGTCATTCCTTATTATAAATATGGCATTGTCCTTTCATTGTGATTTATGTCTTGAATCTTCTCTAGTATTTTAAAGTTTCTACCTTTAGCAATCAAACCATCACCAACGTGCTCATTCAAATTTCTAGATGATTTTTTCTCTAATTCTTTAGAATTAATGCTGATTTGACATCTTATATAGAAATATTATATTTTCCATAAAGCATGATATCAACAAAATGCTCAAGAAAGGAGAAAACATAACAACAATAATGCATGATTCTCATCATCAATTTTGACATCAATAGCTTTCAAAGCAAATTAAATTCATTAAGATGGTTTTGAATAGATGTACCTTCTAACATACAAAACGTAGAACACTTCTTTAGATAAAAGCAGATTAGTGAGGGCTTTGATCATATACAAAAACAGCGAGAGCCGCACCAGCAACCTCTCGAAACACCTCATATGACAGTAACAACAATATAGTACTCCATGCTTTATCGAAAATGTCATCTTTATCCTCATCACACATGTTAGCTAGTAAAGCCTCCTTATCTTTCAAATTCTTCAATCAACAAAGCTTTCATCGCCACAAACTATATAAAATCATTTTTAATCAACGCATATATCAATTTCAAATGTTTCCGACATCTTCGAAAAATCCAAAATAAATAACTGTTGCACAACCCACAAAATTTGAAACTCAAATGCTCAAATAATGTCCAAAGAGCAAACCCCCATAAGCCCCAAATTTCACAAATAGAAAACCAGCAGCTTTGATACCCATTTGTTATGCAAAAAGCTATTTAACATTGAATTTAGGCAAAATATAAATCTAATAAAAAATAAAATAGGATACCGAAACTTTACATGGTTCGGTTATAAAGATTCTAATCTACTACTGGCAAAGACCAATAATTTTATTTTATTATAATCAAAGAGGAATACCAAAAAGTTCAATAAACTTTCACAAACTGAAATTTCACATACACCTAAAACTTATTTCACTCTAAAGACAAAGAACAAAATCAAATAAAAAGCTACATAAATATATATTTTTTTACAATAAAAAAAAAAAAAGAATCAACAAAGTTTCACACTATTAAAATTCACATTATGCTTCCATGTAGAACTAACAAAGAAAGTGGTTAATGAAAGTTGCGCCTATTTTGGAGGATAACCTTTTTTTTTTTTTTTGGTAAATGGTGTATAAGCTCAAAAGGCAACTTAATAACAAAAGATCTATAAATTTGGGAATCACTTATAGGTCATTTTGGTTCATTCAAGTTCTTTTGGCTCGCCATATTAGTAAGGTTGTACACAGGTTGGATCGGTCGAGTTTAAAAAAAAAATCAATTTGACTCGTTAAAGTCGGATTGTGACTCGATTCAACTCAACTAGATTAGGATGATGAATCCAACCCTATTTAACCATTGAGTGCAGGTTGGGTTTGTCGGATTAATTTGCCTATTTTTTTCTAAATTTTTAAAAGTTGAATATTAATCAATATAATGATTATACTTCTTTCTTCTTTATTTTTTAAAAAAATAATTTTTTGAAAATATAAATTGCATGAACTATTGCAATGCAAAAAAGTAAACTAAAAAAACTTTTTATAAAATACAAATTACAATCCATATCCAACTAAAAATAAAAAATAAATTATGACTCAAACTAAAACAATTAATTTCCAACTAAAATTAAAATAAATTTAAATTAAATCTCAAATTATAAAAATATTTGTTCAACTAAATATAAAAATAAATTATGTCTCTCAAATTAAAAATAAATAAAATAAATTAGGATAAAATATTAATTTTTATTTATTTTTTAATAAATTTTGGGTTGAATTGAGTTAGATTGGATTTTTAATGAAAAAATCTGAATCCGACCCGATGATGCCAGATTGGAGAAATTATGACCCGTACCCAACCGATCGAATACTCAGTTTTACAATAGATTGGGTTAGGTTGAGTTGGATCGACTGACTGGATTGAATTTTCAAATTTTTGTACATGCTGAATTAGAGCTTTGAACTGTATTATTTTGCACAGTCCAATACTTGGAGCTGTCATATAGCCGCATTACATTTATCCTGGTCCCATGTATAAGGATCACTGTGAAACCACTCCTACCTCCTTTTCTAACAACAGTATGTGCAAGTTTATGTTTTGGTTTTTTGTTGTCTTTTTTCTTTTTTTTATTTTGTTTGTAAAAAACCCTACATTGAATAATATTGTTATTGTTGCAAAAAATTAAATTGTACTACTAAAAAATAAAATGTAAACATTTTAGTAAAATATAATTTAAAAAAAAATTAATGTACAAACTTTTTATTGTCATATTTTTTTCTCCTTATTTTTTGATATACAATTGGATTATAAATTAAATTGCATTAAGAATTACATATTTAAAAATACTTATTAATTTTTTTTCTGGAAAAATATTTATTAATTGCAAACATTTTTGTAATGATAAATTATTTATTAATATGTTTGTTTAATATTAAAAAGAGAAATATATTTTCTTTTCTCTTTTATTTTTATATAATTGAGTTTAAAATACATTACACATTTAAAAATATTATTAATTTCTAATATGTTTAATAATAAATGCCAATTTACTTTTTCTTTGCTAGAAGTAATTTTTTTTTTAAATAATTATAGTACAATATATTTTTGCACCAATCGTTATACATATTAATACACAACATATACATATTTGCACTAAATGTTTGTACAATATCAATATATAGGAAAATATTCTACTGGACAATGGAGCCCATGACATGTTAGGTGACATTACGTTCTGCAATATGTTAGCATATTCTGGACTCCATTGCCCAGGAGAATGAGACTATATATAACAATGGTGCTCAGGTTAGGATATTTTTAATTTTTTGAATTAATTATAAATAGATTTAATTATTTAGATTCATTAGATTATATATATTTATTGTGATATGCATGCAATCAAGTCCATTTATCTTTAACATAATAAATTGGGAATATCTTCTTTTGAATCGGACTATATAAAATAAACTCATATCAATTAGTTGGTTTATTTGAAAATTAAAAATCTACATAGAATTTTACCAAAAAATAAAATAAAAAAATAAAAAAATAAAAATTTACATAGAAAAGTAAACTCATCATCTTCTCTTTAATACATTACTAACAAAATTATAAAAATTAAATAAATAATCAAATCAAATATCAAATCTACAAGTAATGTTGAGTAGAGTGTATTCACTTAGGATTTTAAAAGATTTTTGTAGATTTTTTTTTTAAATCACAGACTTTTGTAAATGTTAATAAATTTTTATAGACTTTCGTAGAGTCTATAATAGTATGCTTGATTTAAAATGACTTTTATAATTTTTTTTTAAAGTGACTTTTATAGCTTTTTTTTTTAAGGACTCTTATAAACTTTGAATAACTTTCGTACACTTTCATGTTCAAATACTTTTATATTGTTTCACAAAACTACAAAATATTTTTATACAGTTTTATCGACTTTCATTTTAAAAGACTTTTTAGTATACTTTCATTAACTTTCAAATATAATATAGATTTCATAGTAATATACTTATATTTTTTACGTCAATAAAAATATAAATTACCTTAATAAGAAAATTTATTTCAAAATTAGTATCTGAAATTCATAATTATTTTTACTTTTCAATATTAAAAATATATTAGATATTGTACTTTTCAAATTAAGTAAAAGTAAATAAACATAAAAATAAAAATAAAGAAAATAGTAATTTAGGACTTTTCTTAAACTAAATCACAAGTTTATTGCACTTTGATATATTTATATATTTAAAAAAAAAATTGTATTTTTATAATAAAAAAAAGTATTATTAATTATTAGCAAATATATAATAAAGAGAAGAGAAAAAATCCATAACAATTTTTTTTATTAGACTTTGGTTTAGCAAAAGAGAAGGATATGAAGATGGAGAATAAAAGAGATGAAGAGGAAAAAACTCCAAAATGATGTATAATATAAATTTAATTAGAATCATTTAAAATTTTCATAGAAGTTTTAAACGAGAGTGAAAAAAAATTTATAAGTATAAAATTTTGATTTTTGACTAAAAGTCTAGGAAAGTTTTTCATTTAGTTATTTATGAGCACAGAAACATTTAAAAGTCATTGACAAATTAAATACTTCATGACTTTATAAACTTTTAAAAAATTTAATTGAATACTCCAAGACTTTCATAGACTTTTAAAAAAAATTAAAGTCTAGATTGAATACCTATGGTTTTATAAATTTTTAACAAATCTGTATCGAAGACACTTAAACTTTTTAACTCTTCTAAAATTTTGATTAAATACAGCCCCTTAGTTAGTAATCAACAGTATTTTTCTTTGCACTAACACACCTCGTGTGCCAATTGACTATTTTTCTTTATTTGAAATGTCTTATGAGTACATGTTTAGCTTGATGTACGTGATTGCACATATCTTTTATGGGTAATTAAACTTTTTAGGATAGATCATTAAGCATTAACTTGACCTGTCCAATTAAAATCTTTATTTTGTTGTTGGTAAATTTGCTATTAAAACTTTGGTAATATCCCGATTGAGACGTCGGTGGTGCTTTTGTGGCTATAAACCAGTAGGTTCTACAATTATTGTCATACAAGTTGTACATGTCTTGTGAAAATTTTAAGGTTAATTACACGAGAATATCTGAACTAATATGTATTAGGTGGTATAAGTGAATATTTAATTTTTTATAGCATTTTAATATCCAAATATTACACCGTTAATACATATGTTGATTTCCATTTAAAATCTGCTGTTAAATGCATGTGTACGTACATGATAGACAGTGATACATATAAACTCAGTTTTTTCACTTGCATGTCTCCCGGTTCTCTCTCTCTCTCACTTCTTTATTTTCTCTTTGCAAAACCCAAACCCATGCCCTGATTTAAACATGGAGTGGATAAAAAAACAAGCTCATCAAAATTGGAAAAAATAAACTCACAAGAAAATGAAAGTTCAAGAATAAGAAGAAAAATAAAAGCTTATTAAAACAGAGAAGGGTTCGGGAAAAAAAAAATACTCATTAATCTGAGTTTTTTTTTTTTTTTTTTTTTTCTTTCAAATTTCTAAGGGTGATAAAAAAAAAATAATTGAAATCAAATCCCAAAAATTTTACACTCGGATTCAAACCCAAAAAAATTTCACATTCTTGCCGCTCAGAAACCTTTCCGGCATGAAATTCAACCTTTAGGTCCCTCCCAATTGCCCGAATGTTGTCGCTCAGCCTGGTGTTCTTTGGGATGTAATAGGCATTTACTTCGCATACTTGGGTTGAGACATGTGGAAGAATATTGGGAGGGGTCGAAAGGTGTTTCCGAAATGTCTCTTTACGGATCGTTTGAAAATATAAAAATTTCAGTATGTCTAATTCTTGAAGCCTTCGTTGCCTTGGTCAAAGAGAAAGTGGTGGGTATTATTTTTTATGAAGAGGAGGTGAAGATTTGATTCTTTCTAGTGATTAATCAAAAAATTCATTGGTAAAATTCCATTTTCACTTTTCAGAAGTCTAGAAACGAATGCTATTTCTGGATTTGTGCTAAAAAACGAAGAGGAAGAGAGAGAAGATAGAGGAAGACTGTGTAGGAGATGAGAGAGAGGCAATTAAATGTTTAATGTTCATCACAGCATACACGTCAGTTTTAATGTGTATTTAAGACGGAAATGAGCCTAAATACTATCAGTGCAATGACTTGGTCATTTCGGATACTAAAATGCAAAAAAAAAATATATATATATATATATATATATATATACACTAACTTGTAACACCCTGCATAATTCAGATACTTTCAATGGAATTAACTCAAATTTTTAAGAGAAAAGAAAAAAAAAAGGTAAATACAAATAGAGGATATAAATCTTAACTCCAAAGTTGTCATATATATATATATATTGTATTAATTCATAAGTTCATCTTTTTTTGTTCAAAACTATGTTGTTTTCTATCTCTGTGTTTATAATTTGTTTGCAAGCTTATGTTCTATTTTGTTAACCCAACATCATGTGTGATCTGCTCTGCTTTAGCCCATTTCATCTCAAGCCCAAATCATGATGCACGTGACATTGGCGTGACTAGACTCTCCTATATATTCATCTTTTAATCTAGGGTTTCGAAAATTAGAGAGTACTATTTGTTTGAGAGGCGACGTGTTTGTCCGTGTCTCTTCTCCTTCCCCAATTTTGTGTGTTCTAGGGTTAGAGTTTTCTGAGTTTGTTAACAGAGAGAGCTTTCTAGTATTTCATATGTGCTTTGTGTGTGAGATTGAGTGCTAGATATTGTTTATAGGCTTGTAATCTTTAAACACTATCAATAATATAGCAACTGCTCTCCATTGGAGCCAACGACGTAGGAAATTTTCGAACCTCATAAATCTTGTGTTCTTTGTTCTTTTGGTATTTTCTGATATCAATTTTATAACAAATGGTATCAGAGCCTTCTTCGAGTGTAGAAGGTTTTTTGTACCTTGAGTGTTTTATATTTCTACTTCATCTTATTCTTCTACAATTTGTTTCTTGTTTACTTTGTGTACTCATTTAATTCTTTCTTTCAATTTCGTATTAAATATTGTTTGTGTTTACAAAATCTGAGAAGGCTTTGCACGACTTGTGTAGGTCCGTAAGGATTTGAGTAAATTGTTAAGTACTTTGTGTTCTATTCTTAATTTCTCTGATTCTTGTTTGATTAATTTGTATAGATTTGAGAAGGCTCTGCATGATTCATGTATGTCCATAAAGATTGATGTAAATCTTTGTGTTCTGTGTGTGTTTTTTGTTTCCAAATCTAAAGAACCTAGGATTTTTGTTCCTGAAGATTTTAGGTTTTTTAGTTGATCTCCTAGAGAGTCTGATCAGTTTTATTCTTTAAGAAATTTATTCATTTTTTCTTTTTCTTCGATTTGTTCTAAAAAAGTTCTCAAACTGCCTCAGTATTTTCTGATCTTCTATTTTAGCCATTTTTCCGTTCTTGAGGTCTTAGGGTACCAGATTTTGGAAACACTTGTTTTTCCAAAATCAACATTCTTCGTTGATTTCGTTGTCTACCTTGTTTGTTTAATTTGCATCCTCTATGTTTTCTTCTCTGATTTTAATTGTTTGTTTATTTATGAGTGAATTTTGTTTATTGTACGTATTGTTCATTACTTTGTGTTATATTTGTTGTGAAATACTTATTCTTTGTGTGATGACTACTCGTGTTGATGTTGAAATCTTCAACGGCAAAAGAGATTTTCTCCTTTCCCGTAAGAAGATGAAGATTGTGCTTACCCAAATGAAAGTGGCTAAGGCCATTGAATCTTCTTTCACTAGTGCTGTCTCGGATGATAAGAAAACCAAAACTGATGAGATTGCTTTAAGTACTATCATATTGCATCTTTCTGATAATGTGCTGAGAAAAGATAAGTGATGTGAAAACTTCTTTTGAAATGTGGACTACTCTTGAAAATTTGTTTTTGGAAAAATCTTTATCTGATCGTATATATTTGCTTGAACAATTTTTCAATTTTAAGATGGATAGTTCAAAAGATTTAGATGCAAATGTTGATATGTTTAATCATATTCTATTAAACCTTACTAATAGCAAAGTAAATTTTTCTGATGAATATAATGCTGTGATTTTATTAAATGCTCTGCATGATATGTATAAAGATGTAAAAAATGTTATTAAGTATGGTCGGGATACTCTATCTGTTGATATGGTTGTTACAGCTTTAAGGTCTAAAGATTTAGAATTGAAATTTGTTTCTAAAAGTGAAGGCCTAAGTGCTAAGAGTAAGATTTTATTAGAAGACCTACGAATCAAAATTTTAATTCTGGCAGAAATGCACCTAGATTTGTTCCTAGGAATAACACACAACAAAATCAGAATCAAATGTCTAATAGAAAATGTTATTACTATATGAAACAATGTCACTTTATTCAAAACTGTTTTAAAAAGAAAAGCGATGAAAAGGATAGGACAACAGGATTTAATCAGGGTATTTCTGATGTCTCATTCTAATAATGATGTGAATAATGCTGAATCTTAATGGTTACCTCAAGTCTGCCTAATGATGAATGGGTCTTGGATTCTAGTTGTTCCTATCATATGTGCCCTGGTTTAAATGCTTTCATGTCTTATAATGTTTTTGATGGTGGCCAAGTACTTTTAGGCAATGATGTTTATTGTAAAGTGGTTGGCATTGGTAATGTTAAATTACAAATGTATGATGGTTCAGTTAACATATTATCAAATGTGAGACATGTGCCTGATCTAAAAAGAAATTTGATAATTGTTGGTATGCTGGATGAATCTGGTATGTCTTGTAAACCTCAGAATGGGTTTATTTATGTTAATAAAGATTATGTTGTTATTACGAAAGGAATAAAGAAGAATGGTTTGTATATTATGCTTGGCAAAACTATTATGGGTGATAGTAATGCTTCTATTGATTCTGATGGAATGAAACTGTGTTGTGGCATAATAGATTAGGTCATACGAGTGAAAATGACTTGTATTATTTGTATAAGCAGAACTTCTTAGGTAATGATAAAATGAATAAATTAGAATTTTGTGAAAACTATGTTTTAGGAAAGCAAAACAAACTAAGTTTTAATTCTAGTTCTCAAAGAGCTAAATCTACACTTGATTATGTGTATGCGGATCTATGGGGACCTGCTAGAATACAACTCAATCTGGAAATAAATACTTTATGTCTATAATTGATGAATTTTCTAGAAAAGTTTGGATCTGTTTATTAAAATCTAAAGATGAGGCTTTTCAAAAATTTAAAAAATGGAAAATTCTTGTTGAAAATCAAACAAACAAATCTGTTAAGGCTTTGAGAACTGATAATGGTTTGGAGTTTTATAATTATGAATTTGATAACTTTTGTAAATCTGTTCATCTGGTTTGCCTACTCTATTTTGGGGTGAAGTTATAATGACTGCTGCTTATCTTGTGAATTTATCTCCTTCTAATGTGCTGAATTTTAAGATACCTGAGCAAGTTTGGTCTGGGAAGAGACCAAACTTTAGAAGACTTAGGGCGTTTAGATGTGCAGCTTATGCACATCAGTCTGAAGGAAAGTTAAAACCTAGAAGTGTCAAATGTGCTTTCCTAGGGTATCCTCTGGGTGAAAGAGGGTCAAGGTTATAAGGTTATAATCAGTAGAGATGTTGTGTTTAATGAACATTTTATGCCCTGTAAAGAGAAAAGTTAACCTGAGTCTAAAGAGTCCTCAGGAAAAGAGTTCAGAGAATTTGAATTATTTCCTAAGGTGGAGAATAGTACAGACGGTGAAAGTGAGTCTTCCCCTGTCAAATTGGTTGAGAATCCTTTAGAAACTGTTAATCCTACTGATTCTGAAACCATAGAACCTGAATCTGTAGAAATACAGATTGATTCAGGTGTTCCTAGTTTTGATAACCTTACTAAACCCTCCCCTAGTCTTCTAGCCTCACTTGGTTATCTGTTAACTAGGGATAGACCTAAGAGGAAGATTAAGCCTAATGGGAAGTATGCTCATGCAGAGTACATTTCCTATGCCTTAGTTACCCTTTTTGACTTAGTAGATAGTGAACCTAAGTCCTTCTCTGAAGCTGTCAAGTCTAAACAGGCTAGACAGTGAAAAGAGGCTATGGCTGAAGAGATGAAATCTTTTCACCAAAACAGAACTTGGATTCTGGTTCCTTCTCCTCCTAATAAGAGAATTGTTGATTGCAAGTGGATCTTTAAGGTCAAGGAAGGTATGTCTAGTTTAGAACCTTTAAGGTTTAAGGCTAGATTGGTTGCTAAAGTGTTCACTTGAGTTGAGGGTATTGGTTATAATGAATTTTTCTCTTCTGTTGTTAAATATACCACTATCAGAGTTATTTTATCTCTTGTTGTAAATTTTGATTGGTAATTAGAGCAACTTGATGTTAAAACTGCTTTGTTGCATGGTGAATTTGATGAAACTATCTATATGAATCAACCTGAAGGATTTAAGGTTAGTAAAGATCTTGTTTTTCTGTTAAAGAAATCCATGTATGGTTTAAAACAATCATCAAGACAGTGGTATAAACATTTTGATTCATTTTATTGTTCAAAATAGTTTTACTAGAAGTCAGTTTGATAGCTGTCTTTATTTTAAAGATTTATTAAGTAATAAAGTTGTGTTTCTATTATTATATGTGGATAACATGTTAGTTGCTGGTCCCAATTATAATGTGATTGAAAATGTGAAATATTTACTTCAAACTGAATTTGACATGAAAGATCTAGGTCATGCTAAAAAGATTCTTGGTATAAGCATTACTAGAAACAGACTTAAACTTGAAATGAAACTGTGTCAAATATCTTATTTGAAAAAGGTAGTTTCAAAGTTTTCTATGGGTACTTATAAAGTTGCTTCTGTACCTTTAGGTGATCATTTTAAATTATCAAGTGATCAATGTCTTGTTTTCGAATTTGATAAAGAGGATATGGTATTTGTTCCTTATTGCAATGCTGTTGGATCTATTATGTATATAATGATATGCACTAGACCTGATATGTCTTATTCTATTAGTGTACTTAGTAGATATATGTCTAATTCTGGTAGACCACATTGGGATGCTATAAAATGGCTACTAAGATATTTGAAATATATTGAGTTTGAAGGTTTGATTTATAGGGGGGGGAGGGGGGGGGGAATGATTTATGGATTCTAATTATGCTAGGGATAGGGATAATAGAAGATCTATGTCTTCCTATGTTTTTACTTTGTGTGGTAACTGTATTAGCTAGAAATCTCAACTTCAATATGTTGTTTCTTTATCTACTACTGAAGCTGAATATATTGATGTTACTGAGGCAGCAAAAGAAGCTGTCTAGTTGAATGAGTTGTTATCTGGATTGAAAGTTTTAAAACATGAAGTCACTTTGTATTTTGATAGCTAGAGTGCTATACATATTTGTAAAAATCCTGTTTTTTATGATCAATCAAAACATATACAGGTTAAATATCATTTCATAAGAGATTTGCTTTCTAAAAATGTTTTTAAACTTGAAAAGATACCAACTAAGTAAAATCCAGTTGATATGGGTACCAAAATTCTCTCTGCTGACAAGTTTAAAACTTGTAAATCTTTACTCCGAATAGGAGTAAACTAATTATGTGGTTTGTTCTTAATTTATGTACTAGGAAGGTTGTTGGTGAAAAGTGCTATATTATGCCCTTATGAATAGGTGGAGAATTGTTGTATTAATTCATAAGGTCATCTACTTTTATTCAAAACTATGTCATTTTGTATCTTTGTGTTTATAATCTGTTTGTAGGTCCGTGTTCTGTTTTGTTAGCCCAACGTCATGTGCGATCTGCTCTGCTTTAGCCCATTTCAACTCAAGCCCGAGTTATGCTGCACGTGACATTGGCGTGACTGGACTCTCCTATATATTCATCTCTTTCTCTAGAGTTATGAAGATTAGAGAGTACTGTCTGTTTGAGAGGTGTCGTGTTTGTCTGTATCTCTTCTCCTTCCTCAATTATATGTGTTCTAGGGTTAGGGTTTTCTGAGTATGTTAACAGAGAGAGCTTTCTAGTTTTTCATCTGTGCTTTGTGTTTGAGATTGAGTGCTAGATATTGTTTATAGGCTTGTAATCTTTAAACACTATCAATAATACAGCAAATGCTCCCCACTGGAACCGAGGATGTAGGCAATTGCCAAACCTCGTAAATCTTGTGTTCTTTGTTCTTTTGGTATTTTCTGATATCAATTTTATAACAATATATATATATATAGTTCTTTTAAATTTGCTTTGCCAATAATTTCAGAGGCATTGAAATGCTAAAAATGTGAACCATGAAATGTATTGATGACTAAAAGTGTGATGTAATAATTACAAACCTCTATCGAGGTGATAAAAGAGTAGTAGTAATTTCATTTGTTGAAGAAGATTCAAGCTTGCTTGACAAAGAATTTGCTATGATAGTACCATTACCTAATGAGAAACCAGGTTGTTTGGGGTGAGGCAGGGGACTTTCACTACCCAACATCACAACCACATAAGACATGTTTGGTCTGTCTTCAGGGTGCTCTTGGACGCACAAAAGACCAATATGAATGTTGCGCAGCACCACAGAAAGATCACTCGAGTCCTTGAAACATGGATTCATTAGTTCTAAAGGTCTGCCTTCTTTCCACAATCTCCATGCCTATAACATGTTAAATTCAATTTCTCAATCAAGGTGCTCTCGCTATTGTGTTAAAACACCAATGATCTTAAGATCTCAAACATGTATACATATATATATATATATATATAATGAGTCTCTATAGTTCGGACATCTGGATGTTCAAATTGTTACTAAAGATGTTTTTAGTGACAGTTTTACGATAAAGACTGGCTCTAAATATAATTGTAGTAACAACTAATCAGTATATCTGAATCTCCACGTGCTATAATTTATATATATATATATACATATATTATACATGTATATATATAAGAGATGGGTTGAGAATGATTTTTGTACAATAACAACAACAAATTGTTACTTACATGTCCAATAAGGTTTAGCGTGTGGTCTAGATGATAGAAACCTCTATTTTTCTTTCCACTTATGATCTCCAACAACAAAATACCAAAGCTAAAGACATCAGACTTCACTGAGAATAGCCCATCTATGGCATACTCGGGAGCCATATAACCACTGCATAACATAATTTACACCGATATCAATTAAATGAAAAGTTCAAACATAGTAGTACATTTTAAGATATACTTACTATGTTCCAACTACTCTCTTCGTATTCCCTTCACTTTGATCTCCACCAAAACTTCTAGCCATTCCAAAGTCTGAAATTTTAGGATTCATTTCAAAATCAAGTAAAACATTACTGGCTTTGAGATCTCTATGTATAATCCTTAATCTCGAATCTTCATGGAGATATAGAAGCCCCTTTGCAATTCCGCAGATTATGTGGTAGCGCTTGGACCAGTCTAACAGTCTACTTTTTGTTTGGTCTGAAAAGAACTTCTCACAAATTAATCCAATGTCTAATTTGAATTCTCATATATTCAACAGCATTGAGAATTAAGGGCCATATTTTAATGGAAATTAGAGTATTATTCTGATTAAACATGTGAGGCTTGTGAGATAAACATACCAAATATGAAAGAGTCCAGGCTATTGTTGGGCATGTATTCATAAACCAGCATTTTTTCTTCCCCTTGAAAGCAGCAACCAAGAAGCTGTACTAGATTTCGGTGTTGAAGTTTCGCAATCAAAATAACTTCATTTTTGAATTCGTTCCCTCCTTGTGCTGAACTCTTTGAAAGCCTTTTCACAGCAATTTCTTGCCCATCTTCTAGTGTACCCTGAACATTTATTTGCAGAAGGATTATGATATATACTGCTAACTAGGATTATAGCTGCTTTGGACAGTTCTTCTGAGCGTGTTTGTGGAGTTACCTTGTAAACTGGTCCAAAACCGCCTTCCCCAAGCTTATTGCTGCTTGAGAAGTTGCTGGTGGCTTTAACAATCTTATCTAAGTCAAAGAATAGCACCTCTAGGTCTTCTGCTTCGCTTTCATTGTTTGCACTGGTCCCTGCATTGTCTAATAATGAAAGAATAAAGAAAAGAAGAAGAAGGTGGTTTTAGATTAAGAAATGAAAAAGTGAACATAAATTGATATGTTTGGATTAGATACATTTAAGATTTTTTTGGGTAAGAAATTGGATACATTAAGTTGATCAAATCCAAATTTCATAATCATGGAAGCAATGAAAAGATCACAAGTTCTTGGACAACGAAGCACAATATAAAATTGAACTATATAATATTTACTAAACATGTTTATGCAAATTCAACCACATATTATATTTGCATCAGCCTTTCCTGATTCAGGTTGCCCAATAAATAGCAGGGTAAGTAAGTTTTGCGGCATATTATTGAACTATTCCTACTGGATTTGCGCTGATAAGGATGACCTTGCTCATAGTTATGGTTCTTACAAGTAACCAACATGGCATGAAGCAGGATACATATATATACATACATCTTATCAATGGAAAAAGAAGAAACTTATTGAAGTTAAGGATGTCACATAAAAATCATGAATGTGTTGCAGTCAGTATATATATATATATATGCAGTAAACATGGATCTGCACACACACACACACATATATATATATGACAATTTCATAAACTTCTTCTCAAAAATTAACCGCGCTGTTAATAAAAATCTGTTAAAATTAACGATATATAAATATTTATTTTTTAACGAATAAAATATTTATTTTTTAAAAAATATATATTTTCTCTCCCTTTCATTTTTAATGTTCTATATTTTCTTTTTCTTTCTCTCTTTTCTTTCTCACCCTCCATCACCAATTTTTTTCCTTTCTTCTAGCTTTTTTTTTCTCTGTTTTCTAGTTTGTTTTTTTCTTTCTTTTCCTTTTTTCTTTTTATTTCCCATCAAATTTGCTTTTGATTTTTCTTTCCTTCTCTTTTTCTTTCTTTTTCTCTCTCCTTTCTCTATTCTCCTCTTCCAAAGTTTTCTTTGAGTACCTTTAATTTCGTTTGCTTTGTTTATTTGTAGGTTCTTGATGATGGAATATAATGAGAGAATTTGAAGAGAGGAGAGAGAAAAAAAAAAGAGAAAAGAGATAAAGAAGTAAAAAAAAATATTTTTGTATGTTGGAGAAAAAAAGATAAGAGGAAAAAAAAAGAAAGACAGTGGAGAAAAAAATATATATAAAAAGAGAAGAGAGAAAAAAAAATAAAAAAAAAATAAAAGAGCATAAAAAAGGAAAAAAAAATATTAAAATTTTAGTTATTTTATCTGTCATGTAAAAAATAAAAAATAAAAAACAATTAATATAAGTGATATTACATAAGTGATATATATATAAAAAAAAAGTTTTGTAGAGGTGTTCAAAGTAATTGACTTTTACCTTCCAAACCTTTCCTTGTCCTGACTTTGCGGATGTAACAAGCGAGCAAGAACATCCCACAGATCACAACAAAGACTGCCAAAACTACCCCAATTATTTTCCCCTTACGCTCACCATTTCCACCTTCACATTTAATTTTAGCACAGCATACAAAAAATATCATATATCATCACAAGCTTGAAGATAATAAAAAGAAGCTACAACCTGGAAGTTTTCTAATTGTAATGAAAAACAGAACCCTTATGCAGAACACATTGAAAAATAAGGAACTTAAACTATTACTATTTGAGGAATGAATGAGCAGATAAGAAAGCGATCCCATACCTAACTCGGAACTGTTCATACGAACATATAGAGATTGCCCATCTGCTTGAAGCTTTCTAATATCGATCAAGTCCCCAAACCACATAACACAGCCACTGCCTTTTCCTCTGATATCATAATTTGTATAAGCTGTACAAGAACAATTGCTCAAGCATTTGGCTTCGCATTCCCTGAGATTCCAACTTTCATTGACCCAAGTATATGTAGTATCTGGCAACTTCAATCCATCAAATTTGACAAACCCAGATGAGTCTTTGTCCTGGCAATCAAAAGGTTTATTCCTTTCACATCCTTGAGACCAATCTATGAAGTTTCCTTTGGACTTGAAACCCTTTAAACATTGACAAACAGGGGATTCCCCAGTGACACAGTTTCCATAGGCACCGCACAGACCGTAATCGTCGCAGCTGTCTATTGGCACTGATGTAAATATTTTCCAATTTTGAGTCGCTGAATTCCAAGCATAGCGTTCCCGGTTATAGCCACTCGTCTGGT
The DNA here is from genome assembly GCA_003254975.1 of Ochetophila trinervis. Lineage (NCBI taxonomy): Eukaryota > Viridiplantae > Streptophyta > Magnoliopsida > Rosales > Rhamnaceae > Ochetophila > Ochetophila trinervis. The sequence continues at coordinate 60,376 of QANX01000376.1, forward strand.
TCACAACGATCCTTGATTTTTCTGATTCACTGAGGAGGTGAAAAGTGTAGTAAACTTCCTCTTCGTTGGAAACAAATTCAAACTCGAACAGAGGGTTTGGTTTTAACTCTGGTTGACCGCTGAAACGGAGGCCGTTCCATGGACCATTCCGATAGTACTTCTCGGAGCCTTTCCACATGACAGAATCGGGATAGCTGTTCAGTATTATTCCCCAGCTGAAGTCTCCAGGAGAAGGGTCATCAGAGCTCTTCCATGATACAAGACGGCGTTCAAAACCTGTTTTCAAGTCCCATCCCAGCTTCATACCCGGCAATAAAGTATCAGTGGGATAGTCAAAGCTCTGCCACAGATAGCTCTCTGAATTCTCATCATCTTTCTCATCTCTCAGCACTAGATTTCCAGAATCGAGAAGCTGCAATATTGGAGTGCTCTGGATCGGTTTATTTGGGTTTGCTGACCAAACAGCACTGGTGTTGTGGGTGAGAACAAGATGGCCTGTGCTGTTTATCATCAGAGTAGCAGATGAGACATTGATGATTGGGGTCTGCCGGTTTGCCACCCAAACAACAGTTTGAACTGGGATGTCTTTATACCAAATTCCTAGAAACCAGTTTGTGGAACTGCCTGGACGGAAGAAACCCAGTTCAAAGTTTCCATCTTTTGAAACTAAGGTGCTGTTTCCAGTGGTGAACTGGGTCCCAGACATAGTGTCGGTGTTAGATGCAGCCATGGACAAATCAGAGAAGAAAAGGATATTGAGAATGATGGTACATAAAAATGTCAAAGTTTGAATCCCCATTTCTTCTTCTGCCTCAACAGCCATGGCCCGAGAATGATGGTACTATATATATTGTACTCCTTGACACATTCACCAGATTCTTGAATTAAGACCGTTGATACGATAGTAATATATGATTGATTGGCTTAAAATTCTACATACCAAAATGAAAACTCTACTTTGTCAAAAAAAAATTGATAAAAAACATTGCAAACTCTATATTCCGTCCTGATAATAATATGTGTGTGGGTATATATATATTGCTATGTTCAGCTTGCACTCTTCTAAAAATATCTACCTTATTTCCAGAAGTACTACTCTATCGACTAATATAATGGTGAACTTTATATCTGTGGATTTTGTTAAAAAAAATTAATGTATATTTAACTATATATGTATTATGCCAAATAATATATAGGTATAAACATGATTACATTTTATTCAAAAATACATAAAAAAAAAAAATTAGTAGCTTATAAGAATACGTAAAGATTATAAAAAGACTAGTAAATACTTTGAGAGTGACTATGGGAGAAATTTTGCCCCACAAATGGAGAAATTTGTAAACGCGCGTGCTTCAAAGTTACAATTTTAAGACAAATATTATTATTATTATTATTATTATTATTATTATTATTACAATTATTGATGTGGTGAAAGCTGTTCAGTATTTTTTCCTTTCAGGAGAGCTGCAACCAGATATTAATTCAAATTTTATGGTTCTTATCTTGAAGTCCTCAGATGTCAATACCGTTGATGGTTTTCGTCCTATTATGTTGGATTATTTTTTATTTAAAGTTATTACCAAGATAATTGCGGATCAAGTGTCTATTATTGCTACGAGGTTTATTTCTCATAATCAATTTGGTTTTATTAAGGGTCAACATATTGAGGAATGTGTTGCCGCTGCTTCAGAGTGTGTTAACCTATTGGATAGGAAGTGCTTTGGTGGTAATTTGGCTTTTAAAATTGATATGAGAAAGGCTTTCGATACTTTATCGTGGCCTTTTTTGATGGAGGTTTTAAACGCGTTTGGTTTCTCTGATAAGTTTCGATTATGGATTTCTAATATTTTGCAGTCTGCTAGGATTTCAGTTTTGATTAATGGTTTTCCAAAAGGTTATTTCTCTTGCTCTAGGGGTGTAAAGCAGGGAAATCCGTTATCTCCTTTACTTTTTTGTATTACAGAAGAGTTCCTTATCCGATATATTTTTCAGTTGGTGGCTTCAGATAGGTTGCTTCCCATGTATGCAACTAGGGAGGTAATGGCTCCTTCTCACTTTCTCTATGCGGATGATATTTTAATTTTTTGTAGAGGTTTGAAAAAGAATGTTCATACAGTGGTCAATCTGTTCCGTTGGTATGGAGACATTTCAGGTCAGCGTGATAATTGGAATAAATCTTAGATTTTTTTTGGTTATTCCTTTTCGGTCTCTCGGAAAAATCAAATTGTTAAGAACATGGGAATGAGGTTAGGTAAGCTTCCTTTCAGCTATCTAGGTGTTCCTCTGTTTAAAGATCAACCTACTCAGTGTCTGCTTCAACCGATTGCTGATAAGATTCTTCAGAATTTTGATGCTTGGAAGGGTCGTTATTTATCTTATGCTGGACGGGCTTGTCTAATTGATTTGGTAATCACCTCTTCTTTTGTTCATACTTTTATGGTTTATCGATGGCCTGTTAAGTTAATTCGGTATGTTACCTCGGCAATTAAGAATCTTTTCTGGACTGGGGCTATTACTGGGAAAAGGGATGTCACTGTGGCATGGTTTGATTGTTGTTTGCCGAAAAAGCTTGATGGTTTGGGCTTAAAGAATCTGGAATTTTTTAATTTTTCCTTGCTAAGTAAGCTAGTCTGGAAGGTAATGACTTTTGATTCTCCTATTTTTCATTTTCTGAGATCTCGTTTTAAAAGAAAGTTGAATAAATTTTTTTATCACACTTTTTCTATTTGGCCATCCATCTGGGATATTCAGGATCAGATTTTTAAGGATTGTGTTTGACTCATTGGTTGTAGGTCTTAGTTACGATTTTGGTATGATAATTGGCTGGGTGAACCTCTAGTTACTTTGTTACAGGGTCATCAGTGCATCCCCTCTAATGTTTGTCTCTTTAATTTTATTTCTGATGATGGGAAATGGTTGTTACATGTTGATTTTAAATTGGTTTTTCCTGATTTGGCTGTTAGAATTGAGAAGACTAGAATTTTGAGTTCTAATGAGGATCGGTTGGTTTGGAGACATTCAAAATGGGGGGCGGTTACTTGCAAGGAGATGTATTTGCATTGTATTAATGCTTCTCAGCATTTAGGTTGATTTGCTTCTATATGGGCTCCTTATATTCCTCTTTCCCGATCTATTTTGGTTTGGAAACTTTTTCTTGGTAGGTTGCCTGTGGATTCAGCTTTGATTCGGCGTGGGATACAGATGGCTTCCCATTGTTATGTTTGTAAGATGCATTCAGATTCTATTGATCATTTATTTTTGGATTGCCCATATGAACGAGCTATTTGGGATTTCATTTCTTTACAATTTAAGATTAGTCTTCGTATTGCAGACTCTCCTCTTTTTCTTTTTCAGAATGCTATATATTTGAAGCTAAGTTCTCAGGTTGCTGCTATTTTGAAAATGGCTTTGATTTTGGGTTTTGCAGCTATTTGGTTTGTCAGGCTCAAGTCTTTGCATGAAGATTTTTTGCCGCCTATATCTCAGGCTTTTGTTTTTATTGTTAGAGCTGTTTGTAAGGTAAATCCTTTGCATTCAGGTCATATGGTTAATTTGGTAGATGATTTATTGGTATGTAGGACTTAAAGGGTTAAGGCAGTTCTTCCTAAAGCTCCTAAGATTATTTCTGTGAGGTGGAATCTTCCGAGGCCAAATTGGATCAAAGTCAATACTGATGGGGCAACTAATGGGTGTCCGGGTCTTAATGGTGGGGGTGGTGCTTTTCGGACTTCCCGAGGTTTTGTCAAAGGCTGTTTTGCAATTCCGTTGGGGTTGGTTTCTACTTTTGAAGCTGAGATTTTGGCAGTTTTACATGCTTTGGAGCTTGCAGAGCGTTATAATTGGCATCATCTTTGGATTGAGTGTGACTCAACTTATGTGGTAGGTTTTTTTGAGATAGATTTGCTTCAAATTCCTTGGAAGTATCAAGTCAGGTGGTCTAGATGTTTGCAGTTTGTGCACACAATTCATTTTAGGATTTCTCATATTTTTCGTGAGGGGAATCAGGTAGCAGATATTCTTTCTAAGTATGCTATTTCAGCTCAGAAGGATTTTTGGTGGTCTTTTTTCCAGATTTTTGTATTTATGCTCATAAGAATGATATTATAGGCGGTCGGGCTTATAGGTTTTGTTAAGAATTTTGTATGTGGGTTATGGTTTTTATTTGTTTAAGTATCCTGACACTCTTTTTCCTGACATTTGTTTTCCCTTCAGAGGTTTTTCTTCTGTCAGGTTTTAATGAGGCCAGGCAGTTGTAGGTTGTTGGTGTTCATCTACGGGTTTTCATTTTTCTTGTAAACTATTTTTCTTACTTTTAATAAATTTCCCTGTCTGAGCTGCTTTGTAGGCACCATTTCTGATTATTATTATTATTATTGTTGTTGTTGTTTTATAGTTGGTATGTATTATGTGATTATCTTATTTAAGTGTTTGAATATATATATATATATATTCATAAATACAATGTTTCAATATTTGCACCTGGCATGATTGTGAAACTCTACGTATTTTATGTTTCAAAGTGTTCATATCATGGAACTCTCCTACCTATTTTGGAGTTACCATTGTTATTATTATTTATTTAAAATGTTGACTATTTACAAGATGCTATATCTAGAATCATATATTTCATAGTCAACATAATTGATATTTTTAGAGAACAATATAAAAAAAGATATTGGTCAATATTTTATAAGTTTAAACTTTTGAAATCAATGGTAATTGAATATGATATTAAAGTTAAAAGACCTAATGGTGACATGTTTAAAACTTAGCAACTGCACTAAAAAAAATGAGCTTAAAAAGATGTCAGATAATAAAATACACATACAAAAACTCAAGCAAGCTTATATATGAGAGGAAGTGTTAAGGAACAATATTGTTGTGGTGATTTTTTAGGTTGCTCTTTACTCCACGGATTGAGCATCTCAGATTTGCAGAAAACGTAAAAGAACCGGTTAGAGGGGCACCGGCGGGGTGGCCAGCGTGCCCTCTCCAATGCCAAAGTCAGATGGTGTCATCATGAAAGGGGAAAGAAAGAATATAATCTCAAAAAAGAGGAAAAGAGATCATGAGAGAGAGGAAGAGAAAGTGGTGGCTAGGTCATCTTTTTATTAGAGATTCTCCCTCTTTTGATGTTATGTTTCCATATATATATCAAGATGGATGGTGGAGATTCTAGGGTTTAGCCTCCTCCCTTTGATCTTGTGACATGTGGCATTGGGCTTGTGGCTTTGCTTCATAATTATTCACATCTGGGCCTTACCTTGATCAATAGGCTTTATAAGAAAAATACCCCACGACAATAGCCCTTAAATTGATTTAATTTTTGAATTAAATCAACTTTTTAAAGTTGTAGTAAGCATATCGAGGCCCATTTATGATCAATGTACATAGGCCAATTGGGAAAAGGCTACGAGGTTTTGGATGTACTTTTGGTCAAATATGTGCTTAGCTCAGGGAGCATTTAGCTCTTGGGGAGCTCAGCTCCTGGTTGAATCTGAGTCCAGCTCAGGGAGCATTCAGCTCATTAGGTGCTCAGGCCCTAATCAAATATGAGCCCAGCTCAAGAAGCATTCAGCTCCTGGTTGAATCTGAGCCTAGCTCAGGGAGTCAGCTCCTAGGGTGCCCAGCCCCTGGTCAAATCTAAGCCCAGTTCAGGGAGCGTTCAGCTTCTGGTCAAATTTGAGCTCCTGCTCATGGAACGTTCAGCTTCTGGACACATAACCCTTGGTCGAATCTGAGCCTAGCTCAGGGAGCGCTCAGCTCCTCATCAAATCCTAGCCCAGCTCAGAGGGCGTTCCCTCAGCCACTGGTCGAATATGAGCCCAACTCAGTAATCATTCAGCTCCTAGGGCGCTCACCTTCTTAGCTATGACTTGATATAGAAAATCACTGAATTGCACAAACTGAGATGAATCCAAACGGTTGGCGTGACAATTCACCTTATCTAATGTACCAAGGTGAAACCCAAAGATTAAGACGTCAATAGATGATAGTTCACCTCATCTAGTGAATCGAAGTGAACTCCAAAGGTTGATACTACAGTCTATGGCAATTCACCTCATCCCTTGGACCTAGGTGAATCCTAAAGGTCCAAACGACAGTAGATGGAAGTTCATCTCATCCCTTGGATCGAAGTGAACACCAAAAGTTGAGACAACAGTAGATGGCAGTTCAGAGCTCAAAGCTCTTGGTCGATGGCTTCCTAGCTTTTGGTCGAGAAACTTCCTGAGCTCTTGGTCGAGGAGCTACCAAGCTCCGAGCTTTTGGTCAATAAGATTTTGAGCTTTTGGAGCACTCAGCTCCTGATCGAATTTGATCCCAGCTTAGGGAGCATTCAGCTTTTAGGAGGCTTAGCCCCTGGTTGAATCTGGTGCAACTCAGAGAGCGTTCAGCTCCTAGGGCGCTCACCTCGAGATCGAATATGAGCCCAGCTCAAGGAGCACTTAGTTCCTGGTTGAATCCGAAGTTTCAAGTCCTTCCAGAGCTAAAACTCAGCAACTCCTCCAGCAGCTGAAATTCAGCAGGTCTTCCAGGAGCTGGGACTCAGCAACATTTCCCGCAGCGATCTCTTCTGAAGTTTCAGATACTTCCAGAGCTGAAACTCGGCGATTCCTCGAGGAGCTAAAATTCAGCAACAATCCAGAGTTGAAACTTAGCAACTTTTCTAGCAGCTAGAATTTAGCAAGAATATACTCCGAAGTTTCAGGTCCTGTCGAAGCTGAAACTTAGCAACTCTTTTAGCTTCTAACATTCGACAACAATCTCTTCTGGAGTTTTCAGGTTATGTCTGAGCTAGAACTCAGCAACTCCCATAGTAATAGAATTTCAGAGGAACTCTCATCCGATGCTTCAGGTCTGTCCGGAGCTGAATTTTGGCAACTGATTTTTTTTTTCTTTAAGCAAGATGACAAACCCTTATATATAAATAAATAAGTAGCTTCCAGAATATAAAAAATGGAAGCTAAATCACCCTGTGAGCACCCAAACCGTATATATATATATATATATATACACACACGTAAATATTTCTTCTTTCTATTTTATTTTTCTTTATTTTTAGATTCAAACCTCCAAAAATTTTTAAGCAAATCACTAACAATAAGAATTAAAAGAAAGGCCCACAGAGGGAAATGCCCAAAAGGCTTGCAAAAAGGAAATGGAAGGGTTTTTATTTTTCATTTATACTTTTTCTACTGTATGCAAAGTTTGCAACGTGTAATTGTATTTTGCCCAGACAAAATTGCCTCAAAACAAGAAATAATGGACAAAGAAGAACACCGCAATAAAATAATTAGGAATAAATAAATAATGAGGCACAAACAGTAAAGAAAGATAGTAGAGTAAATGGGTGACCCACAAATCACAAAATTCAAATAAAAAGAATAAGCAAAAGCAAAAGATAATTTAGGAAATACAAAATATCCAAATATAAAAGCGAGAACCATTTGGACAGAGGGCTTTTTATTAGTGACCAAAGCAAAGCTACCATAACCAACAGGGGCCAAAAATCAAGAACACTAATAGGAGCAACACAAAATAGAACACAGGTGTTGTAAACAATTAGAATAAATGAAGAATGAAAGAAAAATGATCCGAAATGGCAAAATGTCGGTTTCCACAAATGGCGTCAAAATGTTATGGTAATTTTTTAGGTTGCTCTTTATTCTACAGATTGAGCATCTCAGATCTGCAGAAAACGTAAAGGAACCTGTTAGATGAGTGCCAATGGGATGGCTGGCATGCCCTTTCGATACCAAAGTCAGATGGTGTCATCATGAAAGGAGAAAGAAAGAAGATAATCTCAAAAAAAAAAAANAAAAAAAAAAAAAAAAAAAAAAAAAAAAAAAGGAGATCATGAGAGGGAGAGAGGAAGAGAGAGTGGTGGCTAGGACATATTTTTATTAGAGATCCCCTTTCTTTTGATGTTATGTTTGCATATATATATATATATATATATATATATCATATGGATGATGGAGACTCTAAAATTTAGCTTATTCTGTTTAATCTTGTTACACGCAAGGATAAAAATATTAGAATCGACGGAAATATCGAAGGTTCAAAATACAGAAATATTGATGGAAATATCAACAAAATATCGATATCGATAAAAAAATGAAAGAAATGACGGAAATTTATAGAAAAATATGGAAATTTTTTTATGAAACTTCAGGATATGCTTATTTATTAGATACTTTATCAATTTAACTATAAAAATTGAAAAAATATTGAGTGGAAATCATATTTATCATAATTAAGAGATTTATAGTACTCGCTGATAGAAACAAAAATATTATTAATTAAGTAATGAATTATTCATTAATCAGAATAATAATACAAGTACATGATTACTTAAATATAAGTCAATATCACATAGAATTTCTTGGTGGTTGAAAATTTTCACTCTCTTCCTCATCCTCATTTCTAGTTCTGTATTGAGAGAAATATTGATCAGAAGGCACATCTCCTTGATAATTTTGCATGTAATTGTTAACATGCCAACCATATGGATCTAATATTTCATGTGAGTGTCTTTGCTGATAGTAATGATATGGTTATTTGTTTTGTATAGTAAGATGCTATTTTTTTTAGTCAAATTTATAATCATTACATATTCTAAATTAGTTGAATTCTTAATTTTGAAAAACTATGACCGGTTATTTGTTTGGTATGGTAGAATGCTATTTTTTTTATTCAAAATTGTAATCATTACATATTCTACATTAGTTGAATTCTTAATTTTGAAAAACTATGGCCAGTTATTTGTTTGGTATGGTAGGATGCTATTTTTTTTATTCAAAATTATAATTATTACATATTCTACATTAGTTGAATTCTTAACTTAAAATATATCATCAATAAATAATTATAATTTAAAAAATAGTCAAATATTTATAAAAATATATAATATTTTAAAATTTAAACCATCTAAATTTCCACGGATATTTCGGAAATTTCCACGGATATTTTGACCAGTTTGTGAAGCAATTACCTTGGAAATTTCGACGGAAATATCGTGGAAATATCGAAGAAATATCGGAAATTTCCACGAAAATGATGGAAATTTTGACCAGTTTGTGAATGAATTACCATGGAAATTTCGACAGAAATATTGCAGAAATATCGGAGAACTATCGGAAATTTCGACGAAAATTATGAAAATTTTGACCGTTTTTTTTTTTGGATGAAATTAATATCCTTATCCCAAAAAAACGAAATTTCAGCGAAATTTCGCCAAAATTTTCAATTTTTTTGTCCTTGGTTACACGTGGCATTGGACTTGCGGCTTTATTTCATAATTATTCATTTATGGGCTTTATTTTGATCAATGAGCTTTATAAGAAAAATGCCCCACAACAAATATAAAAAAAATAATAATCCACTTTCTGTTAGTTTACATTTTTAGAATCAGTGGTAATGATAATTCAATATACATAATTATTGTATATATACTTTTATTGAAAGTCTATTTTTGAGCATATTAGTATTTAATATGATGGAGGGCTTGGTTAATGAAAATTATGTATCCTACTTCTAACTAAAAATAGAAGGCTTTAATTGGATTAATATGGTGTGTACATATGTGAATTCAAAGATTATCATGATCGAAACAAAAAATGGAGTTTTCACCTGCAAACCGTGCATAAATAATAATAATAATAATAATTCAAAGTCGTGAATTTTGTTTGGAAATATAAGAGTGCTGATTGATAATTTTTTTGAAATCTCGTAGAAAAATTTCTTAACTGAAATAATTGAAGCATGGATTTTATCAATTAGTGCATTTCAAACATGTTGTATGCCATTAGAAGTTTTGAATTGATATGAAAATCTTAGACAGTTGAGTTCTTGTACTGTTCTCTTCGGTTATAATAATTTATATAAAAATTTCGAAATTTTGTAAAACTTTGTTTTTGAACAAAATCAGTGAGGCCTCATTGAAAAAATGGGCTTCGAATGATTAGAATTTTTTTTTTTATTAGTTCGATTTGGCCTGAAATATCTAAAAATAAAAAAATTCTTCTCCAAGTAAGCTACACTAGAGTTTTATATGGGATCAAGAGATTTACGAAGTCTGAGGCTAAAATTACTTAGGTGTTCTCCTTGAAATGGAGAGACAAAGTCCATCGAACGACCTCAAAGGAGGTGGCCATAGGAGATCCGACAGGGTTGAAAAAACGGCTTGCATGGCATCAGCAAGCATTACATGTTGACGTCATCATCAAAATCTTCAAAAAAAAATATGTATTATTTTAAATTTGGTTTTACGTGGAATTTTTAAAAAATTCTTTTTAATCCATTTGTAGATAATTTTAGACTTTACAGTGTTAACTATTCTTTTTTTTTGGTGAATCAGTGTTAACTATTCTTACTAAATGGTTGTGTGATTTAAATGTAAATGTAAAAGATTTTAGATTATTACCATGTTAAATTAGCATAGTTTTTAAAAAAATTAAACTAGTTGAAAATGAATTCAATATGTATATCAAACTATATAAACAAATAATCACAGAATTCGATCAAACTTGGTATTAAAATCACTCTCCTTACTTTATTAAGAAAAAAACTATCATATCCACCGGTGATATTTAGTAACAAATAGAATTTTTCTAGTATTATAATCATCTATAATCCAAGTCTTGCCTAGATATATCGTTATCAATGAGAAAGTTATTGATATTTTTTTCTTTAAAAAATGGAGTATACAGCGCATTCCCACAACCGGTTTGAGTTAAAAATAAATAAATAAATAATTTTTTTAGGATAAACGTTGACTTGACTTGGTATTAAAACTTTTGTGACCCGGATCGCAGTTACTTAGCGTGGAAGACTTCTGCGCGATTGAGACGGCAGTGGTTATTTTTTCTTTTTGTCTTATTAAAAATTTAGAAAATCAAAAATAAAGTATTTCCAAAAGATGAAGAGTTTTGGAATAGTCAAATGCTTGCAGAAAATTTAAAATAAATGATTGAACATATTAGAGTGGAGATTTTTCAGGCAATAGTTTGAAATTTCCATCTCCGAGAAAAAAAAATATTATTATTATTATTATCTAGGAAACAATGACCGAGGATTTCAGGATACAAAAATATAAGGTAAATATGCACAGAGTATTAATATTCTTAAAAGTTACAAAGAAATTATTAACTTAATTAATGCAAAAAGTTCAAAACTTTGTTCAATTTTAGAATAAACTTATTTTTTTTATAAATTAGATTATACTTATTTAAACAATTGTTTATTGTTGTAATTATAATAAACATTTTAAAAAGTTATATACATAATATACTCCTTTTTAGTTATAATTTCTTCTATTTTAGAAAATATTTTATTTTCTAGCTAGGTTATTAGCTTTGTTAGTTCTTCAATTATGCATATAGTTGTACTTTGGTCTTTAATTTTTTTTTAGCTTTATGTTCCCTCCTAAATTTCAGCTTTTGGTGCATTTTTGGTTTTTTAAACTATTTTTAATCTAATTTTTATTAGTTTAAGGCATATGCAATGTATTTACTGCAACAAAAAAATTAAAAATCAAACAATCCCAATAAAACTCCTGCATGTTGATTCAAGTGCACTGTGCATCTTAAAATTGCAAAAAAAATCTTTAAGGACCAACAGTGCATATAAAAAATGAAATTTAACAATCAAAACGCCAAAGAAACCAAAATGCAACTATGGAATAGTACAAAGACTATCAAAATTGATAACCCTATTAGTTAGCCCGTTTGATAAAATCCATTTGAAAAAAATTAATCTAAATTAAGCTCGAGCTCTATATATACAGCATGAGCCCAAATGTAATTTTTTTTAGTTGGATTTAGATTTTAAATGCATAGAGACTTAGTCCAAAGTTCAATTATTAAATTATCTATCGAACTAGCTAGTCCAATTAGTTAATTCGATATAATTTTATAATTTTTTTTTATTTTCTTATTCATTTTTTTACGAAATATATATTATTTTTAAGTTGTAATTTATTTATTATATGTCATATTTTAAATTTTGAAAATATAATAGGATAAATTATTATTTTTAGTTTATTATTTAAGATATATTAAAAAAAAAAATAACTCTGTTCACTACAAATAACGTAAAAAAAAAAATATTTGAATTAAAGTTTTAAACTTTAAATTCAGTCATAAATTTTAAACTCGAAACTAAAACTTAATATTGAGTTAAGGATCCATATAATCAAAGAGTGGATTTTAAATTTAGATTATTAGCCTAATTTAAAATTTTTATTCCGGTTTGAAATTGTTGAGTCCAAACCCATTGAACCTAATATTTTGGGCTTCAATCAGGCTAAGCAGTTTCAATTTACACCCTTACTGAATATAAGCTAGAGCCAATAAGGCAATTATAATTTGTTAAGATTCTAATTATGAGATATATGGCTCATTTTGGTTATTTGGTTAGAGGTGTCAATGCAAGGTAAGGCATAATTAAACATTAGCCCATCTGTGTTCATGTTAAGTTCATACTAGCTCATTATTTATTGTACTGTATTCGTGCTAATCTATTAATTTATTGTATTATATTGTGTTTGTACCGGAATATTTGTGTTCGTACCGATCTGTTTATATTTAATAAATATTTTTTATTTATTAAAATTAATACATTATAAATGTATATATAATAAATAACTTATATGTACTGTAGTTAATTTGTTTTATGATTTATTAAGTAATTAATATTGACAAAAAAAAAGAAAAAAATTATAATTAATTAATTACAAAGGAAAAAAATAAAAGTATAATAATGAATAGTTAAATTTTTTAAATAATATATTGATTAATTTGAAAAATTGACAAAATAATAAAAATATAAAATAAATTAATATAATTTATGTATTTATCCATCATCTGTATTAAACGTGCTATAAACTCATAATATAATTGAAGTTTCAAGTGTTTTTCTTCTTAAAAAAAAGTGGAGAAGAAATTTTCAAAAAACAGTCCAAAATCTGAAAAAATTTATCCGTAAAGATTGCCCAATTTGATTTTCCAAAGGGACGAGGATTTGAGTTTAAACAACAACATTCTGGGTAATTACCATTTGATTTGTGTGTAATCCTTCCAACTAACAAACTATGTCGGGTGTTTACCAAAAAAACAAACCATGTCGGGTTGCTAAGTTTTGGAATGAAGACCATGCTTATATCCATTTGACAATTGAGTTGACCATGATATAAGAATGTTTTAATTTAATTTAATTTATTTTATTTTTCTGAGGTTTTCCAGGTATCCGAAGGAACAAAATTTATTTTTTACCCAAAAAAAAGAAGGAACAAAATTTATGGTTTAAATTCACCTGATTTTCTTGGTGTATACTTTGGGATCATTTTTCTTTTGGTACAGTAATTAATAATCTTTTTTTTTTTTTTTTTTTTTTTT